>VWZI01019804.1:8954-20714 GCA_013396835.1 Psilopogon haemacephalus
GCAGGTTGTTATTTTTTGAGTATTAGCTTAATATAAATTATTTTTCTAAAGCCTGTTTCACATTAGTGTAACTGCATTGAAGAGACAAATCTTCAAAGGCAAATGGGCTAGCAAATGCAGAAATAATATTGGCACAGCCTCTGCATTTGTCTCATGACTGAGTTTACACTTTTGCTTTACTTGTAAATGTACTTCTAAAGATGTGTTTCTATTACTTGTTGTTACAGATTTTAATTTACCAGGATATAATTTTGTGACATAAACTTAAATTAATTAGAAAGTGTAAAAAGAACACACTAGCAGAAAAACAGTTTTGTGTCATGTCCTTTTTCTGGATACATCTCCCCCATTTTTTTGATTTGACCAAATAACCCATGGTAATTTTTTTAATATTAACTCTAGTTCAACAAAGTGTATGTAAAATCTGTATTTTATTTTCTTTAATTACCTTTACTTTTTACTGTACTAATTAATATCTTCTAATTTTCAATATACTTCTTCCATTGTTAAATCATTTTGTCATATTTTCTTCCTAAGTAGCAATTAGTAAATGAGACAAAACATAAAACTGGTTTTTTTTAAATCAATCTCCCCTTCCGCCTTCAATGAAATAGAAAATTCATTAAAAATAATTATAGTATTACAGTATGCCAGCATCAATACTATAGAGGGTAGATAATCTGATTAAACAAAGATTTTCTAGTTAAATAAATCTTATGTATTGATAATACAGGTGAAATTCACAAACTGGTATGACTCCAAGAGGAAACCACTAGAGTCTGATTAATGAGCCTGTCCTGGTAGGGCATAAATCCTGCCAGGCCTGTTTAACCCTTGCTCTCCTTCTCCTGTTGCATGTCCAGGAGTTGAATGGATGAGCAAACAAGGAAGCGTTTGGCTTCAGCAAAGCCCTGAGGGCTAGGAGCTTAGCACCACCAAGTCAGGTGTATTGCCCCTCAACATGTCTGAATGGTCACACGAGGCACAGAACTTTGAATTCATTGGCCAAAGCAATGATGCTAGTGCCTATTGGCCAGTTTAATTTTCAAAATAATGTATTTAATGGGGGTGTGATTTAGAAACCTCATCCTTTCTGCACTGACTCTTCACCAGGAGCAGCATCCCATTCACGGCTCATTTAACTTGGAATCATGGCAGCCATGTGTTTGCAGCTTGCACCAACAACTTAGCAGCAGCTCAGTTCTTCTTGCCTTCCCTCTGCCTGGATTATTTTGTATTTTACCCTGCAATCATAAATGTGAGTTTTGGAAGTGTCTTTGTACAGGAAACTTACTCAGGGACCAAAGCATCATGAGTACATATGCTAGAGTTAATGCTAAGACTCCATAAGCATAATTAGAATTTTTCTTGGTTTTGCATTCCTGTTTTCCAATTTCTGATTGTATAAACTGTTTAATTCCATGTTTACTTTGTGCAGCTACTTCCTGTCAACCAAAAATCCAAAGAATCTCAAGGAATTTTCCTGATATTTTTAATAGTAATAATAAAAATAATATATACCAAAACTAATATTCATAATTAGTAACATATTATTAATTTCTACAACAGAGCCATGTTCTTTTTACAAGAAATAAACATCTTGTAACGTAGTGGAGACACAGAAGAGTGAGATTTTTAGAGGATATTGTAGATTTTATTCCTCTTAATTCAGTGAGGCTGACTAATGACTGAAGGAATCACTTTAGACCTTCCTTGCCTACAACAGAAATCATATTAATCGTGGAATTGCTGGGTTGGAAGGGATCATTAAATGTCATTTTCAGTAAGCAGGAGCATCCCCAACTAGAATAGGTTGCTTAGACTTCCATCAAGCCTGACCTTAAATGTCTCTAGAGATGGAGCCTCCGTCACTTCTCTGGAGGTCCAAGTGTTCCACAACCATCATAATAAAATACTTTTTCATAATGTCCAATCTAAATCTACCCTTCTCTAGTTCGAAAAATTGCCCCTTGTCCATTGTAAACAGTCTCTCGTCAGTCTTCTTACAGGTTCCCTTCAGGTACTAGAAGATTAACAACCCCAACTCTCTCAGCTTGTCTTAACAGGAGAGGTACTTCAGCCCTCTGATCATCATGGGCTTCCTCTTGACCCTCTCCAGCAGGTCCATGTCCTATTGTTTTGAGGATGCCAGAGCTGGTCACAGTACTTCAGGCAAAATTTCCTAGAGCAGACTAGAGTGGCAGAATCACTACTCTTGATCTGATGTCTGTATTTCTTTTTATGACACCCAGAATATAATTGGTCTTCTGGGCTGCAAGTGCATATTGTTGGCTCATGTACAGATTTTCATCCATCATTCCACCTAAGTCTTTTTCAACAGGGCTCCTCTCAATCTCATCATCCCACAGCCTGTACTGATAATGAAGATTGTCCTGATCCATATACAGGACCAGACACTTGGCCTTGTTAAACCTCACAATATCCATCTGAAACATCAACTGCACTATTCAGATTGGTGTCTCCTGCAAACTTGCTGAGAGTGCACTTGACCCCACTGTCTATATAGCTGATGAAGATATTAAAGAGCACTTGCCCCAGATTGGAGACCTGAGGGGCACCATTTGACAGCCATGTCCATCTGGATATTGAGCAATTGACCACTACCCTCTAATGCAACCATCTTTACCAGTCTACCTATTGAGTCCACATCTCTCCATCTTAAAGATTTTAAAGTTTGGAAGATAAAATCTGTAAAATATACAAATGTTCTCTCTTTTTCACATCCATTAGTCTAAAATTTTTTTTAAGCAATGCTGTACCTATCAGAAAGCTGCTGATTTTATACTGCATTTTATGTCATGAATAAAAATTCTGCAAATCTTCATGAAAAAAAAAGCATATTGGTGTGCTCTTTCATATACTGACAGGCCACATGGGACAAAATATTCTTCAGAAGAATATTGTAAGTTTTTCTGCTATGAAAATAAGGACATCAAGGAAGCATACCCCCAGAGGCAATCTGAGTGAGCTCTTATGCCAGTCCAATGGCAGGATGAAAAATAGTCGTTTTATACCTAGCATAACAAATTAAGATCTTCATTTGCTGGGATATTTTCACAATTAAATATACAATGCTTATATGATCAAATACACAAATTAGTCATCTAAACAACAAATAATATATACAAAGATCAGTTGAAAAGATTTATATTTTTGCTGACCCTGGGCATTTGTTGGTTTAGACCATGAATACTCTGTTTTATTACAGAATTAATGTTCTCTTTCTGACCACTGAAAAAGGAGTGATACAATGGTTTGATGTCTGCAGCACTCACAACTCTGACCTTTAATTCTGTCTGCCATAAAAATCAAAATCTTCTTTATTTAGCTGGTTTAGATCGTGACTTACACTGTGAAAGAAAAGAGTATGAAGAAATCATTTATGCACAAAATCTAAACTGATTACTTAAAATTTAGTATTTTAATTTTCATCAGAGATATAACAGGAGCAGAGAGAAGAGGCTCACTCTTCATTTTCAGGCTGCTGTCCTTCAGTATGTAGGAATGCAGCAGAATTTCTTGAGCCCAAAAAGCCACTAGAGTAGTAAATGTTTTATTTTAAGTATGCAATTAATTTATTCAGTGTTTGATTTGTTTATAAAAGTGCAATACATGGAGGTAGTGATATTATGGGACATCACAAGATGGAAAGGTTATGCATTATTGGAAGTCAGGCATTTTTTTCCATTTTTGTTTCTATTTAATTTGTTTTAATCTCATTAAATCCTTTCAATTTGAAGACGTGTCTCAGTTTGATAGCAGTGATGTCTGCATACCTTTGCTAAGTAAAGTGTTAGTATGGTATATTACTTTACCCTGTGTTCCTCTGAGAGAAAGAAGTCAGACATCATCCTTCCCAAGTAACACAAACTTTAGCTGTCATCCTCCCTCTCTGCCTGCAGTAGATGCCAAACACCAATGCTCTACAGCAGAAGAACATCTGGCTTGTTTGTTTCGTTATGGTTCTTCGGAGGAATAGGATTTAATCTCTTTCACTTTTCACATGCAAAGAAACAGTTTATTTCTGTAGCTGAGAAAAGAACAGGAAATTGCTTGTGCGGTTGGACAGCCTTGAGGATTACAATAAAATTAGTGCTGTAATTTGCAATAACCTCAGGGGAGTATATGCCACCAAAGATTGCTGAAGTGTAATATACTTTAATTGGAACCCTCCAGCTTTCAGGACACTGTCTTAATCATAGGTGCTAGGAACAAGTGGCATAGAATAGGTTATTATGGTCCAAAATACCATAAAATGATCTGGCAGTCTTCCTGAGTACTACCATTATGACTGCAATGAATAATTCACAACATTTCTACTCTGGTCTGATAATGTTATGATTACAATATGTTGTGGAAGTAGCACTTCAGACTTTTCAGAAAAAAAAAATATCATCAAAAGCCCTATTTTTTAGTGGAGATATGATCACAATACAAAGGTTCACATTTGATCACAAATAAAAAGTGTAGATCCTGATATTTGGTGAAGTTGTGATAACTAATCACACATGGCCAATATAAAATATATTTGTGATGCTGTAAAGATGTGATATCTATTTGTGATGGATATTTGCTATTTCCAAAGTTTCAAAAAGTATTCATCAGGAAAAATAAAATACTGAAAGTTCCAAAAGAGACAAAGTAAAAATTGATGTGTAAGTTTGCAGAAACTGCATGCTAGTGTTACAGATTAAAAATGTCTCTTTACATAGAGAGCAAAGAAATTCTTAGCATAAGCATATTTGTTTTAAGAACTAACGTAGAATTGTGCCATATAAACCTTGAATTGACTGTCTGGGTTGCCACAGGACCCATGCTGTGTTTCAGTCACAGTTTGTGACTACCAGCTTAAAGAAACAAGGCCGCAGTTTTCAAAGTGTTTAAGTCCAAATATATCCTTTTCTCAAGTCTGCCTGTTTACCAAGTCTTACATTATAAATATGAATATGAGCATATTGGATATCATAGAAGACTTCTGGAAGGTCAAGGAGTGAACGAGAACATGTTCTGTTTTTTATTTACTGTTAACATAGCAATGTACCTGAAACACAAGTTGAATTTTCTGAAAGATATCCCAAAACAATGCCCTCATGTTTTCTCTGTAAGAAATATTACTAGGAAAGGACCAGTGGGAAAGCAGCATCTTTGAGTCAAAGAATCATAGAATTATTTCTGGTGGTGTCCCAGTCTGAAGGAATTCCAGCCGTCAGAGTTTTGGTTTCCCAGTGTGGCTGTTTGAGCCAGATTTCTAGCTCAGACATAGGAGAAAGTAGTGAATAAATGAACATTCTAGGGATAGGCTACATAACAGCAACAGTTGATAAGTTAATACAATTTCATTGGAGCATCAAGAGCTTTATGTCTGGAAGTACAGCTCATTCTCCCCCTTTTGCTGCTTTCTGCTGTGCCCACTTCTATCTTCTGCCACTGCTGCTTCTGCTGCTTCATCACTGCTGGACTCCTTCCCCATCCTCCTTAAGGTGATTTTCTTTTTTTTCTTGTAGTAGTATACTCTTTCTATACTGTTAGTTTAAATTAAACATTTTTCCTGATCTTCAAAAAGAATCTGTGTTGTAGTGAGTTTATTCTACCAGTACGGGCCAGGGAGGGAAGATCTGCTCTAACCTGGTACACTTGGTCACAGAATTAAGAACAAATGCTGTCAAATGCACAGGCTAGCTTTATTGCAATCATATGACTTACACACATGGGGATTAGAATGGGGAAAGGGAGAGAGTAAGAGAGGAGAGAAAAGAGAAAGGGAGAGGGAGAAAAGAGAAAGAAAAAAAAGAGAGAAAGAACAGAGAGAATAGAGGTCACCCCAGAGTAATTCAGCATCCTGAAAGTCCAATTTGAGTGTGAGTTGGAGAACACTCCAATCCACAGGTTGTGGTTTATCTTCTTTTACCTCAGTGAATATGCATTTTTTCTAAGAATCGCTTAGCATTTTTTGCTTAGCCAGGCTTATTATCCAGTGATGTTGGGCATGCTCAGTGTGTTAGGGAGTTTCCAGGGTTGACACCCCTTTGTCTGTCTGATTTCTCTGAAATGATTGCTGCTGTCGATAAACCAGGACCTGCTAGACTGTGGTTGGGTTGGAATCAGCATCATCTTCCACAACAGGCAGATGGGCTATGTGTGCTAGGTGACATAAGTTTGGTTCTGGGTGTGGTGGTCCAGAATGGTGGTCTTTCATTCCATGCAAGCTGTGCAGTCAGTCAGGTGGTCTCCCTCAAGACAGCATCCACAAGCTCACTGTGCTTTCACCTGGTTGGTCTGTTGTTCGGTTGTTGCTCCGTAGGGAGCTCTTGGCGGGGGGGTCTGAGCTCATGCACGAGGGAATTTTTGGGATGGTGAGTGTAAACAGGATGCTCGCTTACTATTTCTCAGAAATTTAGTTCACAACAAAGTTTTTCTGAGATGTTGGGACATATTGTTTATTTCAGTCTTTGACAAGTGGAAAAGACAACTTGAAAATAATTGAGTCCAACCATTATCTAACTATATTAAGTTTGAAGCTAAACCACCACTAATTCATCTTTTAAACATATCCAGGGATAGGGATTCAACCTGGGGATCCTATTTCAGTGTTCAATAACCTTCAAGTGAATAAGTTTCTTCTAATGTTCAGTTTAAATCCCCCCTGGTGAAGCTTGTTGTATTGCTTGTTACTTAAAAGAAGATACCAACATCCACTTTGCTACACCCTCCTTTCAGGTAGCTGTAAGGAGCAAGAAGGTCTTGCCTCAGCCTTCTGTTCTCAAAACTAAACAACCTCAGTTATCTCAGACACCCCTTGTAACACCTATTCTCCACACCCTTTAACAAGTTTATTGCCATTGTCTGGACTTACTCCAGCAGCTTCTCATAGAATCATCACAGAATCATAGAGCAGCTAAGGTTGGAAGAGAACTTAGAGATCACCAAGTGCAATTGCTCACCTAGAGCTCACAATCTCACCACTGCTGCTAAGCCACAACAATATGTCTATAAACACCACATCCAAGCATCTTTGAATTACTTTAAGGGATGATGACTCCACTACTTCCTCAGGCAGCCTGTTCGAATGCTTTATAACCCTTTCTGTGACATTTTCTTGTAATACTCAACCCAAACCTGTTCTGAAGATGAAGCAATCCCAGTTCTCTCAGCTGTTGCTCCTAAGAGCTGTTCTCCTGACCCTTCACCATCTTTGTTGTCCTTTTTTGGACATTCTTCAGCAACTCATTGTCCTTTTGTTTTTGGTAAGGGGCCGGAAACTGAACACAGTACTCAAGTTGTGACCTTAACAGTCTTAAGTAGAAGGGGACAATCACATCACTAGACCTGCTTGCCTCATTATTCCTCAAACAAGTCAGGATGCCTTTGGTATTTTTGGCCACCTGAGCACACTGCTGGCTCATGTTCAGACATGTGTCAATTAACACCCCCTCCTAGGTCTTTTCTCCTGGGCAGCTTTCCAGTCACTCTAGCCCAAGCCTGTAGCATTGCATGGAGTTGTTGTCACCCAGCTGTAGCACTCACATTGGACTCTGTTGAATCACATAACATTGGCCTCAGCCCATCTATGCAGTCTGCCTAGATCTCTGTATAGACCCTCCTTGCTCTCTCATCCAGCTTGACATCATCTTCAGACTTACTGAGGATGCACTCTATCCCCTCATCCAGACCATTGTTAAAGATTTTAAACAGAACAGGCCTCAGTACTGGATCTTGAGGAACACCACTTGTAACTTGTCATCAACTGGATTTAACTCCATTCACCATCACTCTTTGGGCCTGGCTATTCAGCCACTATTTCACCCAACAAAGCAAGCAATTTTTTGAGGCATGGTTTCATAGAATGAGCAGTTTCTGGTCAATGTCTTTCTTCTAGTTAGGGGTCCAAAACTGAGCACAGTACTCAAGGTGTGACCTCACAAGTGCTGAATAAAGGGAACAACTCCTTCCCTAGTCCTCCTTGTCACACTCTTCCTGAAAGAGGCCAGGACATTATTGTCTTTCTTAGCCTTCTGGGCACATTGTGGTGGTTTATGTTCAACCAGCTGTCAGTCAACACCCCCAAGTCTTTCTGTACCTGGCAGCTTTCTGGCCACTCTATCCAAGCCTGTATTAGTGCATGGGCTTCTTGTGATGCAGGTGCAGGACCAGAACCTGGATTTGCTGAAACTAATAGAACTGGCATTGCTGCATTCATCCAGCCTGTTCAGGTCCCTTTCTAATTTCAAAACTATCAACTCTTCCTCCCAGCCTAGTGTAATCTGCAAATTTACTGAGGGTGCAGTCAATGCCCTTGTCCAGGTGATTGATAAAAATGCTTTAGAGAACTGGCCCAGACATGAAGCCTGGGGGAACATCATTCGTGATTGGCTGTCACTAGATTTAATGTCATTCATCATCATACTTTGGGTGCCATCCAGCAAGTTTTCTTTATTTGGTGAAGTGGCCATCCAAGCAATGAGCAGCCAGTATCTCCAGGAGGATGCTGTGGGAGACAATAGCAAATGGCTTACTAAAAGCCAGATAAACAGCATCCACAACATTCCTCTCATTCACTAAGTGGCTCACCTTCTAGTGGAAGAAGAGCAGGTTGGTAAAGCAGAACCTGCCCTGATCACTTGATTGCCTTGCACATGTGGAATGGCATTCAAGATGAACTACTCCACGATCTTTGCTAGCACCAAGGTCAGACTGACAGGTCTGTATTTTCATGGATACTCTTTCCAGTCTCTCTTGTAGATGACTGTTGCATTTGCCAGTCAGCTGAGACCCCTCTGTTTAGCCAAGACTTCTGGCAAATTATGAAAAGTGGCTTGGTGAGTGCTTCTGCCACCTCCCTCTGTACCTGTGGGTATATCCTATCCAGCTCCATAGACTTCTGTATGTCTAAGTAGTGCAGTAGGTTGCTAACCACCTCCATTTGGATTATGGGGGCTTCATGCTGCTCCCCATCTCTGTCTTCCACCTCAGGGGGCAAGGTATCTACTAAACAACTTTTCCTACTACTAAAACCTGAAGCAACAAAGGTATTGAGATTGTGAACACTTCATTCATCCTTGACCAGTGCATTAAATCTTGCATCCAAGAAAAAAAAGAAAAAATTCTTAGCCTTACTTTTGTTGCTATCAATTGAAGATAGATTCAGTTCTAGCTGGGCTTTGGTCATTCAAATTTTCTCTTTGTACAACCTCATGAAAACATCTTCTTCCTCCTGAGTGGCCTGTTCCTTCTCCTGAGTTGCAACCACATGTCTCTATTCAACCATGCTAGCCTTTTGCCATGTTGACTTGTCTGTCAGAACATAGGGACAGCCTGTTCCTGTAACTTGAAGATTTCATTCTGAAAGAATATCCAACCTTCTTGGATTCCATGGCCCTCCAAGACTGCCTTCCAAGGGACTCTATCCACCAGACTCAAAAACAGGCCGAAGTTTGCCTATTGGAAGCCTCGAGTAGCCTTGGGAAGCATATAGTTGTTCTGGGTATTACCTGTCACCCCACACAATGAATTCAACAAGACTAGACTCAGCTGTCTGGAAGTTAAGGAATGAAGCTTTATATTCACAGCTTAGAACAATATGCAAGCATATACTTACAATATACTACAGATATTTACAGCTATATACAGAAATATACAAGATAAGAGTAATACAGAAACACGATACCCCTCCCAGAAGTCAGAATGCCCAGGAGGGGCTCCCAATCACTCTTCCATCTTCTTTCCAAACCCCTCTCTTATTCCAGACTCTGCCTTATGTGCAAGGTGAATTGGGAGCATTATCAAGGGGGCTTAGAAGAAAAATGATGAGTCGGGTCACACAGATCCAAGTAGAATGTGCCAGTTTGAACTAATTGGATTTGAGTGAGAAATTAGCTATAGGCTGAGAGAGGAAAACACTGATGGTGCTACTTCATTCATAGCTTAACTGAGAAAGAAAAAAAAATGTTTTAAGAGTTGTAACCCAAATATAGATAAGTCAGACTGCTTCAGACTGCTTTGGGCTGTGGCTGCTCTTGCATGGCTCTTTCTCCCTGTCTTTTGTATCTGAATCTGAATAATTCCACCAACTTCATTCCTGCTGTTACCCACCCTGGCCGATCTACCTTCGCCTATCTGCTGCATAAACAGATGGTGAGATAAGATTGGGGAAGGGGAGAAAAGTGGTATGGGTGGTTAGAAACCCCTCTTAAGGACTTTGATCTCTGGGAGGGGTGTGTTTCTGTATTACCTTTTCACCGTATATATCTGTAAATATCTGTTATACATTGTAAATATCTGCTTGTGTATAGTGCATTGCTGTACATATAAAGTTCATTTATTAACTTCCAGCTGTCTGAGTCCTAGCCTGGGTTATTTCAAAGTGGGGGGGGCAGCTAACTGCCAAACCACCACATAGAAGCAGTTAATACAGCAGAAGCCTAGGAGAGACACTGACACAGACTGCCTTATCAATACTTGTGTCTTTGTTTTCATGTGTCAGCAAGCCTATGAGAGAATTAGACATCACCTTTGTTTTCTTTTCATAGCCTATAATCTATTTTTTTCTCATTAAAATATTCCAGTTAGCCTCAAACCAGCACAAAGCAGCTGACTCCACTCCTTGCTTCTCTAAGAACTGAGAACTCTTAGTAATTTTTGTAATTGCTGTGCCCAAGATGGCCTCCAACCATAACTTCATCCACAAATCCTTCTCTATTCTCAAAGAGAAGGTCCAGGAGAGTGCCTTCACTAGTTTTCTACCTCACAAGCTGTGTCAAGAAGTTGTCCCTTACAGAGTCTAGAAACCTTCAGCACTGCTTTCCCTCTACTGTGTCATATTTCCAGCAGAAACTAGGGAAGTTTAAGTCCCCCATGAGAACATGGGCTAGTGATTGTGAGATTTCTCTCAGGCCCCTAAAGGATATTTTATCTATTACTTCATCCTGGTTGAGTGGTCTATAACAGACTCCCACCAAGCTATCTGATTTATGACCTTCTCTGATTCTTACCCGTAAACACTCAACCCTACTGTCACCATCTTTAACCTCAATACAATTAAAATACTGACTGGCACACACAGTCATTGTCCCCACCTCTCCTATCTTGCTTACCTCTACTGAAGAGCTGGTAGCCACTGATTGCAGAACTCAAGGCATGTGAGACACCCTGCCATATGTGCAAGTCTTCAGAGTTATGATGTTAATGGCATCACTGAGACATGGTGGGATGGAACTCATGATTGGAGTGTAGGGATAGATGGGTATAGACTCTTCAGGAGGGAAAGGCAGGGGAGAAGGGGAGGGAGTATAGCCCTCTACATCAATGATAAACTGGAATCAATGGAGCTCAACGTGGGGATGTCCAACACCAAAAGAGAGAGCATATGGGTAAAGGTTAAAGGGAAGGCATGGGAAGGGGACATCACAGTAAGAGTCTGCTACAGACTGCCTGATCAGGAAGGTGAAGCAGATGAGGCCCTTTACAAACAAATAGGAGAGCCTTCACACTCACTGGCCCTGGTACACATGGGGGATTTCAACCACCCTGACATCTGTTGGAAGAACAACACAGCACAGCACCAGCAATCTAAGAGGTTCCTGGAATGTAATGATGATAATTTCCTCATTCAAGTGGTAGAGGAACCCACAAGAAAATCTCACCACCTGTTGATGCTGAAGATAAGTGGAAGTAGATTGGCCAGGCGGATTAATAGTAGGAGAGAAGTTAGCAGAATTTCTGAGAATTAACTACCAAGGCAGA
>VWZI01019806.1:5571-24716 GCA_013396835.1 Psilopogon haemacephalus
CCCCCTGCAGCAGGACTCTGCCCCTGGCCCCCTGCAGCAGGACTCTGCCCCTGGCCCCTGCAGCTTCCCTCACCTGCTGCTTGCTCTCTGCTCTCTTGTGCAGCTCCCCAGGAATTTTTTCTCCCTCCCCACCCTCATTTCACTCTGTGGGCTCCTTAGTACCATCCTGCTGAGGAGGAACAAAGCAAGCTGGAAGCTCTGCAGATCTTCCTTCCTCTGCCCTCTCTTCCCTTCAGTCTCTGTCAGCTTTTTTATCACTTCCAGCCTTTGGGGCTTCATTTTTGTAGTTTTTGGGGTTTTTTTAATGGATTTTTCCCCCTCCCTTCCCCAGGTCTATTTTTTTTTTTGGTCTTTCTTTTGTTGCAGCTTCTCTTGGCACTTTCTTGAGCCTCCTCCTTTAACCTCTTTGAGCCTCCTTCTTGAGCCTCCTTTTTGAGCCTCTTGGCACTTTCTTGAGCCTCCTCCTTTAACCTCTTGGCTCCTTGAGGCTCCTCCTTGAGCCTCTTCAGCCTCTTTCTTGAGCCTCTTGGCACTTTCTTGAACCTCTCTCTTTAACTTCTTGGCTCCTTCTCAAGGCTCTTTGGCTGTGGGGCTGCTCCTGCTCCCTGCCAGCAGCTGCTGTGCCAGGCTGTGCCAGGCTGTGCCAGGCTGTGCCCGGGGCATGGTGAGGCTGCAGCCTGCCTGCTCCTGGCCTTGCTTGGCTCTGCTTTGGCTCTGGTGCCAGAGGGAGCAGGAGGGGGCATGGGGATGGCATCTCCTGTGCTGCTGGAGCCATCTTCAGCCCCCACTGGGGAATTGCACGGAGCAAGGTGGGCAGAGGGGTTGGAAAGGGAAAGCTTCAAGGGGCAACCAGCACAGGCTGCTCAAGGGCCTCATCCAGCCCGGTCCTGAGCACCTCTCCAGGGAGGTTGTGGAGCAGAGAAGCAAAGGTTGTGATCAAAGATCCTATTCTGTGCTTCTGTGCTCCACAACCTCCCTGGGCAGCCTGTGCCAGCCTCTCCCCACCCTCCCCCTTACCAATTTCTTCCTCCCCTCCACTCTCCCTCTCCCAGCCCAAAGCCATTTGCCCTCATCCTGCCGCTCCCAGCCCTTGTCCCCAGTCCCTCCCCAGCTCTCCTGCAGCCCCTTCAGGTCCTGCAAGGCTGCTCTGAGCCCTCCCTGGAGCCTTCTCCAGGCTGCACAGCCCCAACCCTCCCAGCCTGTGCCCACAGCAGAGCTTCTCCTGCTCTCTCTGCTCAGCTTTGGCCCTCCCCAGCTCTCCTGCAGCCCTTTCAGACACTGAAATGCAGCTCTGAGGTCTCCCTGGAGCCTTCCCCTGCTCCACCTCTCCCAGCCTGTCCCTAAAGCTGGAGCTGCTGCTGCTGGGATCCATGAGAGGTGTCCCTCAGCCCTGTCTGGGGGCACTGGGAGAAGCTTTGTGCCAGGCAGGTCTGGAGTTTGGGTTTTTTTCCCTCGTTTCCATGTGTGAGCTGAGGAGGAGCAGGGTCTGGAGTGGTGTGGGGCAGGGAGGGAGCAGTGCCAGTGCCAGTGCCTGTGAAAGGTCTCTCACAGCCCTGGGGCTGCCCTCAGGAGGAGGAGGAGGAGATGAGGCACAGCTGCAAGGGCTGTGAGGTGCTTCAGCTGCCTGCCCCAAGCCTGCTGCTCCCAGGAGCATTCCCTGCAGGGACCTTTGGCTTGCTCAGAGTTGTCCTCTTGCTTTCTGTTCCAGGGTTGCTGCTCCTTTGCCAAAGCAGAGCTCAGCTGCCTGCACTGGAGGAGGTGCTGGGAACACTGACCAAGGTATGGACCCCCCCAGAAGCATCAATCCTGCCCCAGAGGTCACCTTTACACCTCCGCAAACCAAGGAGAGCTCACAGATGGCACTGGGCTGGAAGGCACCCCCCAAGGGCATCCTGCCCAACCCCCTGCAGGCAGCAGGGACAGCTCCAGCCAGAGCTGCACAGGGACACAGCCAGGCTGGGCCTGAATGTCCCCAGGGATGGGAGCTCAGCCCCAGCCCAGGGCAGCCTGTGCCAGCCTCTGCTCACCCTCCCAGTGCACAGCTCCCTCCTGGTGCCAGCCTCACTGCAGCTCACCTGCCCCTGGCAGGGGCTGGGTCTGCCTGATCCTTGTGGTCCCTTCCAGCCCTGCCTGGTTCCATGATTCTGTGACCTACCTTGGGAGCAGCTCCTGGCCAGGACACCCCCCGGGGCCTTCCTCCAAGCAGAGTGGCAGCAGTGGCTCTGGAAGTGATGCCAGGAGCAGCTTGAGCCTGCCAGGGGCTGCTTTGGAGCCTCCAGGAGAGGGCACTGAGGCCCTGGCAGCTGAGAGCTCTCCCCTGCTGCAGGCACCCAGCAGAGGAGCTCTGGAGAGCAGAAGTCCTTGGAGCCATCAGAGCCTGCCTGAGTGGCAGCCTCCTTAGCAAATGAGCTGGAGGAGCTGCCAGGGTGGTGCTGGTCCTGGTCCTGTCCCCAGGCACAGCCTCCTCTTGCCTAAAAAAAACCAACCCCAACCCCCACAACCTTGGGCCCTTTGCATCTCTTTGCTCCACTTTTTGTACTTGGTGTCTCCTCCAGGAGGGTTGATTTGGCTCAGTGCAGCGAGGCAGAGGCAAGAGGAGCTGAGATTCAGGGCAGGAGGAGTGGAGAGGGAAAATTAAACCCCCCTAAAAGAACCCAGCAGAGCTCTGGGGGGAGGCCAGAGGAGGGCCCAGGGGCTGGGGCAGCTCTGCTGGGGGCACAGCCTGAGGGAGCTGCCTGCAGCCTCTGGAATGGCAAACCTCAGTAGCCCTTCCCCTGGCATTCCCCTGGCATTCCCCTGGCATTCCCAGCCCCAGGAATTCTCCTGCCTGGTCCTATTCTTTCACCTCCTCTTCCTGTGTCCCAGCAGCTGCTGAAGGTTTTAAGATTCCTCATATATATATATTTTAGTTCCCCTTCCCCTCCTGCAGGAGGTTGCCAGCAGGAGGACACCAAAGCATTTCCTGCCCTGCCCTGCCTGAGGAGCTCATTCCAGCATCCCCCTGAGCTGCTGCTGTGTGCCAGGGCTGGGCCCAGCAGCTGCAGGCTGCAGTGGGGAGGATTTTTGCTTTGTTTTGCTTGGTTTTGTTTTCCAGGAGAAGCTTTTCCACTGAAGCCTTTTCACAGCTGCTGCTGGCAGCCAGGGTGGGGTTTGGGAGCTCAGCACCAGGCTGGGTGCTGTGCCCAGGAGCTGCTCTGGTGGCCTCTTGGCCTCCTGCCCTAAGCTCTCCCATCTCAGAGGCAGGTTTTGGTTTCTCCCCCTCTGTGCTTTCCCACTCGTGTTTGTGCTGTGGGATCAGTGAGGCCTTCCCCTGCCCTCCAGGGCTCTGGGCAGTGCTGCTCTGCAGATGTTTGCTCTGGCTCCAGAGCTGCTCCTCAGCCTTGGCACTTCCTGAAAGCTGAGGAAGATGAGGGTGAAGGGGGCAGGGCAAGGCATGGCCAAGGGAGGATGACTTTGGTCTGGCTCCCTGAGCACAGGCAAAAATCCTCCCTGGGCTTGTTTGTGTGCAGGGAGAGAGGAGAAAAACAAACAGGGGCTGGAGGCAGCTCCCAGGGAGCCCTCAGCCTCCTGCAGGGCCTGGGAGAGCAGGGCAGGGTTGGGCAACACCTTCCTGGCAGGCAGGATGGAGGATGTCTGGGGGTCACCCAGGGGCTGCCAGGGACCTCTGGGGGTCACCCAAGGGCTGCCAGGGACCTCTGAGGGTCACCCAGGGGCTGCCAGGGACCTCTGAAGAACATTCAGGGTCTGGCAGGGAGCTCTGGGGGTCACATTTTGTCCTTCTGTGCTCCACCACCTCCCTGGGCTAACCTGTGCCAGCCTCTGCCCCCCACTCCCTCTGCCCAGTTTCTCCCTCCCCTCTCCCTCCCTTCAAAGGGTCACTTGGGGTGCACAGAGCAGCCCTGGGGTCCCTCTGGGCCATTCATCTTCCTGACTTCTTCCCTTTCCCTTTTCCAGACTGACTCACAGCTGGCAGCTGCCCCTCCCCTGGCACCAGAGGCTGACCCCAGAGCCTGGCACTGCGCTGGGAAGGTGAGCAGGAGGAGCTCTGCCCTCGGGGGTCCCTCTGCTGTCCTCTCAAATCTCCTCCTCAGCAGCTCTCAGCCCACTGCTGGGAGGGTCCTGAGCCCTGAGTGTGGCTTGTGCCAAGCTGCTCTGCTGGGGGACTCCTGGCACTGCTCCTGCTGCTGCCCTGCTGCAGGTGCTGCCCCTCAGCCCTGCTGGTGAGACTTGGAGCTGGGCTGAGCTGAGCTGAGCTGGGCTGGGCTGGGCTGAGCTGAGCTGGGCTGAGCTGAGCTGAGCTGAGCTGAGCTGGGCTGGGCTGGGCTGAGCTGAGCTGAGCTGGGCTGAGCTGAGCTGAGCTGAGCTGAGCTGGGCTGGGCTGGGCTGAGCTGAGCTGAGCTGGGCTGAGCTGAGCTGAGCTGAGCTGAGCTGGGCTGNAGGTGAGCTGGGCTGAGCTAGGCTGAGCAAGGCTGAACCGAACTGAATTGGGATAGACTCAGCTGGGCTGAGCTGGGCTGAGCTGGGCTGAGCTGGGCTGAGCTGAGCTGGGCTGAGCTGAGCTGGGCTGAGCTGAGCTGAGCTGAGCTGAGCTGGGCTGGGCTGAGCTGGGCTGGGCTGAGCTGGGCCAGGATGGGGATGGAGGAGGAGAGGTGGGACAGGGAAATGAGGAGAGGTGAGAGAGAGAAGGAAGGGGAAGAGGTGGGACAGGGAAAGGAGAAAAAGAGGTAGGAAAGGAGGAGAGGTGAGACAGAGGAAAAGGAGTGAGGTGGGACAGGGAAATGAGGAGAGGAGAGTCAGGGAAGGAAAGAGGAGAGGTGAGACAGGGAAGGGAGGGGGAGAGGTGAGACAAAGGAGGCCTCAGGAGCTGCCCGAGGCCGTGGGCAGCGTTGCTGTGCCTGCAGCTGGCCGCGGGGCTGGGCAGGATGCTCAGGCACACTCACACCTCACTGCCTCCTGCGAGCCAGCCCTGGGCAGCTGCCTGCAGTGAGAGGCTGCGAACCGCAGAGGTCTCCGTTCAGCCGCTGCAGAGCTGAGCTGTGAGAGGGGAGGTGGAAAGCAAAGCAAAAAGCAAAGCAAAAAGCAAAGCAAAGCAAAGCAAAGCAAAGCAAAGCTGCTGCCCTGCCCTGGCCCTTTCCCTGCCGGCTCAGCTGCCAGAGGTGCTCAGGGGCCTCATCCAGCCTGGTCCTCAGCCACCTCCAGGGAGGTGAAGGAGCACAGAAGCACCGAATGGGATAAAAGATCTGTGCTCCATCACCTCCCTGGGCAAAGCTGTGCCAGCCTCTGCCCACCCTACCCCTCCCATTTCTTCCTCCTCTCCCAGCTCCCAGCCCTTGTCCCTCTCCCTGCAGCCCTTTCAGATGCTGAACCTCAGCTCTGAGCTCTCTTTGATCCCATTCTGTGCTCCACAACCTCCCTGTGCCAGGCTCTGCCCTCCCTCCCCTCCTGCCCTGGGTGCCAGGTGGGTGGCACAGCAGATGGCAGCAGCCAGCCCCGTGCTGGGGGTGTTTGTGTTGTTCCTGGCAGGGCAGGGAGAGATTCCTGCAGGCTGGGACTCACCACCACAGTCTAGACTGACAGACAGGCAGACAGACAGACAGACAGGCAGGATTCCTCTGCCCTTAGGTAAGCAAGCTGCAGACAGCAGCAGGCAGAGCTGGAGCCCCTCTGGAGCCAGCTGGGGGAAGGAGACTGCTGCAGACCCAACAGCCACAGCCAGGCTCTGGGGGGAGCTTTTCCCCTCTCCTAGCCAAGATTTTGTTGTTTTTTTTTTTCCCCTCTCTTCTGTGCAGGATTTTTTTTTTTTTTTTTCCTCTTTTCTCCTTTTGTGGTTTGGTTTTTTCTTTTTTTCTTTCTTTTTTTTTTTTTTCTTCAGTGCTTTTCCACCCTGAGCAGATGTGGGAGAGGACTCAGAGAGTTGCTTGAGGGTGGAAAAGGCCTCTGAGATTTGAGACCAAGCAGCTGAAGGGTTTCAGTTTCTGCTTCTTCAGGCTCTGCCACAAAGGTTTGGCTTCATCAGGGGGTCAGAGAATGGCTCAGGGTGGAAGGGACCTGAGAAGAGTTGGAGTGAAAATGACCTCAGGAGGAAGGGTGAGGGTGGAAGGGACCTCCCTGGAGGTGCTGAGTGCCAGCCTGGATCGGACCAAAGCTGCCCAACCAGCACCTGCCCAGCTGCTGTCTGCAGGGGAAATCTTCTGCCTGCTCCCTGCAAGCCAGCAGATGACTTTCATTGTTTTGGGGCAGGTTTTGCTTGCTGCACTTCTCTGGAATTCAGCAGGAATCCCCAGATGCCATTAGCTTGACTCAAGGCAGCTGCAGTTGGCTTAGGAGGAACTCAAATACCTTTTTTGTTGTCCCTCCCCCCCCAGTCTTGCTGGCAGCTTGGGCTGGAGGAGGCCTTTCAGGTTTGGGCTCCTCCTGTCTGGACACAGAAGCTCCTCCAGGAGTTCTTCTTGCCTTAGGATTGAGCTTTTCTGCCAGGCAAGAGGCTCAGAGGCTGCAGTGGGGTTGGGAGGGTCAGGGCTGGAGGTCTGAGGGGAACTGGTCCTTGATGCCCCCTCCCTGGAGGTGCTCAGGGCCAGGCTGGATCCCATTCTGTGAGGAGACATTGGCACAGCCTTGCCCGGGGAGGTTGTGGAGCACAGAAGCACAAAATGTGGTTAAACCCCCCCAAAACAACAGAGCTGAGGGCTGGGGCCAGGGGAGGGCACTAAGGTGATGCCAGGGGAGGGCACTAAGGTGATGCCAGGGGAGGGCACTAAGGTGATGCCAGGGGAGGGCACTAAGATGCTGCCAGGGCTGGAGCAGCTCTGCTGTGGGCACAGGCTGAAGGAGCTGCAGAGGAGAAGGCTCCAGGAGCAGCTCAGAGCTGCTGCCAGTGCCTGAAGGGATCCTGCAGGGAGGCTTCAGCTGAGGGCAGTGGAGCAGTTGTGGTTTGCAGGGGCAAAGTCTTCTCCAGGAGGCTGCTGTGGCTCCTGGGGGGGAAGGTTTCGGCCCCCCGAGGGCTCCAAGCTGGCAGAGGTGCCCTGCAGTGCCACCCCCACCCCCCTGCCCCTCCCCAGCTGCAGGGAGCAGCTCTGCAGCCCTGCAGGTGGTGCTGGGGGAGTGACTCCAGCAGGGTTTGGGAGTTCCAGGGCAGGAGAGGAATTCCTGGCAGCTGGAGCCACTCCTGCAGGCTGAGCTCTGCCTTCCCGGCAGAGCTTTATAAGGAAATCTCTTGGATGAGGCTTTGCTTCCTCCTGCTCCTCGCCAGCAGCTTCTGGAGCCTGCTGCAGATGCTGCAGGAAGTTATCCACTGAGGCAGCTCAGAGCTCAGTGCCATGGGCAGGGGCAAGCTCCACCAGCCCCCAGGTGGCCTCCTGAGCACTGTGCTGCAGGGGCTAAATCCTGCTCTGCTCCTGGGAGCACAGCAGAGAAGATGGAAGGGGTTGGGTTGGGAGGGGACTCAAAGCTCAGCCAGTGCCAACCCCACCCCTGGCATGGGCAGGGGCAGTGCCAGGGGCAGCTCCCAGGGTGCTCAGGGCCTCATCCAGCCTGGTGCTGAGCACCTCCAGGGAGGTTGTGGAGCACATGGTCAGGAGGGGTCCTGGGGGGACACAATCAGCTGGGAGGAGGCTTGGGCAGGTTCAGGCTGCTCTGTTCCCTCCTGGGCTTGGTGCCCTCAGTGTGGCTGTGCCCTGCAGCTGCCCTAAGGAGGCCACTCCTGAGCACTCAGAACTGCCTGAAGCTGAAGTGCAGCTGCAGGACAGGACCTGCAGTTCCACAGCTCTCACCATGTGCTCAGAGCCTTTGTTTAGGGCTCCTCCAGCAGCACTCAGTGCCAGCAGCTCCTCCAGCAGCTCCTCCAGCAGCTCCTCCAGCAGCTCCTCCAGCAGCTCCTACTCCACAGCCTCCCTGGAGGTGCTCAGCACCAGGCTGAATGAGGCCCTGAGCACCCTGGGGCTGGGAGGGAGCTGCCCCTGGCCCTGTCCCTGCCCCTGCCAGGGGTGGGATTGGCACTGGCTGAGCTTTGAGTCCCTTCCCAACCCTTTCTATCTTCTCTGCTGTGCTCCCAGGAGCTGAGCAGGATTTAGCCCCTGCAGCACTGCCCAGGTGGCCCAGCCAGAGCAGGAGGTGGTTGGCACCACAGTGCCAAGTGGGCACTGCCCAGCAGCAGGTTTTGGGGTGCTCAAGGCCTCATCCAGCCTGGCCTTGTGGAGCACAGAGTGGCTCCAGGCCCCTCAGCATCCTCTCCAGCAGGTCTCTGTCTCTCTGGAACTGGGCAGCCCAGAACTGGTCCCAGTCCCCCAGCTGTGGCCTGAGTGGGCCAGAGCAGAGCTGGAGGAGAACCTCCCTGCCCCTGCTGCCTTGCCAGGCTCTCTGGGCACTGCTGAGCTGCTGCTGTGGCACAGGAGGGCTCCTGCAGGTGCCCACTGAGGCTGCTCTGCCCTCACATCCCCCCCAGGCACCTCCTGGGGGGTGCCACAGAGCCTGGCCCCAGCCTCTTGCCCCCCAGCTTCAGCTCCTGCTCAGCTCCCTCTGGGGCTGCCTGTTGCAGGCTCTCAGCCTCTGCTCCTCCCAGAGCTGCTGCAGGCTCCTCAGCACCCTCACAGCCTCCTCTGGACCCCCTCCAGCAGTCCTCAGTCTCTCTCCTGACCTGGCCCAGGTCCTGCAGCTGTGAGCTGCAAGGAGGGAAGGAAAAAAAAATCCCTGGCAGGGCTGCAGAGATTGCCTCAGGCTGCCCAAACCTTCCCCTCCCTGGCCCCCAGCTGCCAGGGCCTGAATGTTCTGTGTCAAGGAGGGACACAAAAGCTCCCTGGGCTGGGGCTGGGGGGGGCTGGGCAGGAATCTGCTGAGCAAGGCTGAGCTGATAGAGGAGGCAGCAGCAGAGGAGCTCTGGGAGGTGACAGCTGATGGGGCCAGGAGATAGCAGGAGGCTCTTTGGGTCTGCCAGAGCAGACCTGAGCCTGCCTGAACACAAGCAAGCAGCAAAGCCCAAACCTCCTCCCTTCCCCCCCAGTCCCTGAGGGCCCCTCCGAGCCTCTCCCATCCAGCCTGGTCCTGAGCACCTCCAGGGAGGTTGTGGAGCACAGAATGAGACCTTCCCTGGTGTGCTTGGTGCCCCCCAGCACCCCCTGGGTCCCCTCCCTTGCCCTGCTGGCCACAGCTGCTCCTGCACAGGGCAGGGGAGCTGGGGGGAGGGGAGGAGGTGACCCCCAGGATGCCTTTTTTGGGGGGCGAGGGAAGGCCTCCTGCTGGCTCCTGTTGAAAGGAGATCACCTGGGGAGGAGCTGCTGCCGAGCAGCCTCCTGCCTGGCTTTGTTCTGCCTTCTCCTTCCCCCTCCTTTCCCCTTTCCTTTCCCTCCTGAAAAATGCTTTAAAAAAAAATTATTTATNCCTCCACAGCTTTGATCCCTTCCTCCCCACCCACCCCTCAGCTGAGAAGGGCTTAGGTTGGGAAGGACCTCACAGATCATCCAACCCCAGAAAGGCCAAGAGTGGGGCTGGGGCTGGAGCTGGTCCTGGGTGCTGTGAGTGTCTCCTGGGCACTGAGGCTGGTCCTGGGTGCTGTGAGTGTCTCCTGGGCACTGAGGCTGTCTGCTGGGCTCTGGGACTGGCTGAGCAGGATTCTCTGCAGCCTTTCACAGCCTGCAGTGAGCAGCAGCAGAGCCAAGCCCCAGTGGGAAGCTGTGGAGCAAGCCAAGCTCTGCCTCCAGCCCTCCCTGGGCTTAACCCCAGAGGCTTCAGCTGGAGCTGCAGCTCGCTGGGAGCCAGGAGGCTGCTGTGGAGCTTCTGCTGTTTATTGCTTTGAACTTTGGGCTGGTGGTGACTTCAAATCTGCTTCCTCAGCTCCCCACAGAGCTGCTGACTTGGGCTTGTTTACCCCAAGAGGGCTTCAGCCCCCAGCTGGCTGCACCACAGGGCTCAGGGCAGGGTTTGGCTGTTCCTCCACTCAGGATCCCATTCTGTGCTCCACAACCTCCCTGGGCAGTCCTGTGCTGGCCTCTCCTCACCCTCCCTCTCCCCACCTGTGCTCCACAACCTCCCTGGGTTGTGGCCAGAGTGCAGACCCTGGCCTGGGACCTGTTCCACCTCCTGGCACTGTGCTGTGCCCCTCTTGCCCAGCCAGTCCAAGGGCAGGCAGCAGCCCCCCGAGAGAGGCTCCAAGGCTCCCTGCAGAGCTTTTGTGCTTGGCTGCTGAGCACGAAGCAGCTGAGTTGGTGATGCAGGAGGAGCAACGTCAGAGGGGTGCATGACAGGGCTGGGGGAAGCCTCCCAACAGCATCATCCCACCCACACGGGCTGGGAGAGGAGGAGGAGGGGGAGGAGGAAGGTGAAAACAACCGAAAAAAACAAGCCCAGAGAGGTCTCTTTTCACTGCAGGGAAAGGACAAAGCTGAGTCAGACTGAACCCGGGGGGAGGAGAAGGGTTGGAGGTGACACTGCAAAGGCTGCAGCAGTCCCACGGTGCTGGTCACAGAAGGGCTTGGGTTGGAAGGCAGCTTCGAGGTCAGAGCCAGTGCCAAACCCCCTGGCATGGGGCAGGGACAGCTCCCACCGGCCCCAGGGGTGCTCGAGGGCCTCATCCAGCCTGGGGCTGAGCAGCTCCAGGGAGGTTGTGGAGCACAGAAGCACCGAATGGGATCTTTGATCTGTGCTCCACAACCTCCCTGGGCCATCCTGTGCCAGGCTCTGCCCCAGCCCAGCCCCAAAGGGGCTGCAGGGAGCTGGTGCCCAGCACTGAGCCCTGGTGCAGCACCCAGGCTGGGGAGGTCTCACTCTGATGCCTTCTCCTGCCCTTTGCTTCACCCCTGCCAGGGGCTAAGCTCAGCACCTCACCCCCCAGCCCCTGCTGCTGTTTCTCAGGCAGGGCTCAGGCTGATGACTCCAGCATCATGTGAGGCTGTGCAAGCAGGCAGCAAACTCCCACTCTGGGGTGGCAGGAATCTGCTGGGCAGGCAGCAGAGGAAGCTGAAGGTCGTTTTGCTTTTGTCTGCCTTCCAGGAAGAGTCACTTCAGGCTTGGCAGCCTCACAGCTCTGAGCTCAGGGCTGGGAACTGCTGGAGGAGGGAGGGGGAGGGAAGGCTGAAAGGAGGCAAAAAGGGAGGCTAAAAAAAAGCAACAACCCAGGGCTTGGCTGGCATTGGGCAATGGAGAGTCAGAGCTTGGCAAAATCAGAGTGGTGACAACAGCATTGGTAATGAGAAGAGAGAGTAAATTAATTGTGATTAAAGGTATTAGAAGGGAGAAAGAAAGAGGGAGAGAGGAAAAGAGAGAAGGAGAGAAAGATAAAAAGAAAGAAGGAAAGGAAGAGAGAGAGAAAGGGAGAGAGGAAGGGAGAAAGAAAGGAAGGAAATAGAAAGGAAGAGAGAAAGGAAGGGAAGGAGAGAGGAAATAAAAAAAAGAGGAAGGGAAGGAGGGAAGGAAAAAGGAAGTGAAGAAAGAAAAAAAGGAAGGAAATAAGAGAAAGAAAGAAGGAAAGGGCTGGGGGAGGGGGTGGGGATGGGATCAGCTGTGCCAGGCTGGGGGCAGAGTGGTTGGAGTGTGCCTGGCAGAGAAGGTCCTCGGGGTCAGGTCTCTAGCAGGGGCTGAGGGTACTGAGGCAGCTCCAGGCACAGGCACTGCAGCACCTCCCTGGGCAGCCTCTGCCAAGCCCTGAGCACTCTGGCAGCAGAGAAATTGTTCCTCAGCTCCAACCCAGCCCTGCCCTGGGGCAGCCTGAGGACATTGCCTCTGCTCCTGTCCCTTGGCCCAGCCTGGCTGCAGCCTCCTCCCAGGGAGGTCTCCCTCAGCTGCTCCCCCCCAGACCCTGCCCCAGCTCTGGAGCCCTTCTCTGGCCCTGCTGCATCCCCTCAGTGTCCTTCTTGGGCACCTAAAGCTGCCCCCAGGGCTGGAGGTGCAGCCCCAGAGCATCCCCAGGGCTGCTGCCCATGCTGGGAGGGTTGGCCCCAGCCACACGACCCCTGATGACCTCCTGGAGAAGGTTTGGAGCAGGCAAAGCCCAAACCTTACAACTGAGCCATTGTAGCTTTGTGGTTCTGATCTCACTGCCCCAAGAGCAGCCTGGAAGCTGCTTCCAGCCCAGCTCCTGCCCTCTCCCCCTCTGCAGGCAGGGCAGGGCTGGGGGCAGGATCTAAAATGGGCACAAAGGCCCTGACAAAGGCTGCTCCCCACAGCCTTGGCCTCCAAGGCTTATTTTAGGCTTTTCTGGTGGCTGAAAATTCCTCCTGGGTCACTTCTGCTGCTAAATTGGAGGGTTTGGGGTTTGGGGTTTTTTTGGGGGGGGAGAAGCAAAATAAGTTCAGCTAATGACAGCTGAAAAGGTTCTGCTGCTGCCAGCTGAGTGGTGGCTCTGAGCTCATCCCACTGCTGGTGTGGCTCAGGGACAGCTCCGAGCTCAGGAGCAGCAGGAAGGAGACTTCAGCCCCTGAGAAACCTGGAAAGGAGGTGGAGGGTGTGGAGCTCAGGGCTGGGCAGCTGAGCAATGCTCAGCAAGAGCTGAAGGAGCTGTGGGGGGCAGGAGGCTGGGGCCAGACTCTGCTGAGTGGTGCCCAGGGACAGGCCAGGGGGCACTGGGCACAAACTGGCACCCAGCAGGAGAAACTCCTTTGGTGTGAGGGTGCTGGAGCCTGGAGCAGGCTGCCCAGAGAGGTTGTGGAGTCTCCTCCTGTGCAGAGCTCTCAACCTCCCCTGGGCAAGCTGCTGGGGGTGCCCTGCTGGGGCAGGGGGGGTTGGGCTGGCTCAGCCCCAGGGGTCCCTTCCCACCCCCCCAGGCTGTGTCTGTGTGAGCAGAAGTCACTGCCCAGCTGCTGGCTCAGCTCTGCTCCAGCTGCTGCCCTGAGACCTGAGCTGAGGCTGCTGCAGCTGCTGCTGAGAGCTGCAGGGCAGCTGCTGGTGGAGCAGGAAGAGCTTTTGTGTGCAGGACCCAAGGCCTTGGGCTGGCTCAGAGCTTCCTCTGCCCTCCTCTCCCTCTCCTGGGCGCTGCTGCTTGTGGTGGTTCCCAGCTCAGCTCCTGGGAGCTGTGGGAAACCCTTCAGGAAGCTTGGGGATGTCCAACCTAAACTTCCTCTGCTTTTATCTCCTTCTCTGACTTGCTTCTCCCATCCCAGGACACAGCTCAGCTTCCTGCTTAGTCTTGAGCTTCTCCTGCTGGCTGTGGAGCTGCTCTGGAGCCTTCCCAGCCAAGGACAAACCCCCCCCAGTGCCCTGCCCAGGACATGCAGCTCACACTTGGGCTCCTCCTGCTCCTCCAAAGCCATCCCTGGATCATCAAACCCCAACCATCAGCTCCCCAGCTCCAGCCCCACTCAGCCATCACCCCCTGGGCAGGGACTGGCACAGGCTGCCCAGAGGCTGCCCAGGTTGGTGCTGCAGTGCCCATGCCTGGAGGTGCTCAAGAACCAACTGTGCCCATGGGGCCATGCATTGGTGCCCAGGGTGGGGTTGGGCTGGAGGACCTCAGAGAGCTTCTCCAGCCTGAATGACTCTGTGGTGGCTCCTGCAGCTCCCACACGTGCCAGGAGCTGACCTTGGCATTACCTTCCCAAGCTCTGCTTGGCAGAGCTCCAGCCCCTGGCACTGCCTTTGTGCTCTGCTGGCCTGGCTGCTTGGGGCTTGGCTGCTTGGGGCTTGGCTGCTTGGGGCTTGGCTGCTTGGGGCCTGGCTGCTTGGGGCTTGGGCTTCTTTTTTAACCATCTGGGCTAAAAATAAGGTTGGAATGTGCAGAAGTGACTCAGGGACCTGGGCTGCAGCAGCAAGGTGGAGAGGGAGTGGAGTTGCCATGGAGTCCTGCCCAAGGTCCCCACCCTGTTGGCACCAGAGCCTGCTGGAGAGGAGGAGGAGGATTTGCAGGCCACAGAACAGGAGAGAACAGCCTGAGGTGGCTGAAGGTGGAGCCTTGAGCATGCCCTGCAGAGAGGCTTCCTTGAGTGTCCTCCTGCCAGGCTGGCAGAGATGCCCTGCAGGGACCATCCTCAGCACCTCAGGCTGGGGGAAGGAATTGGAGCTCCACGTGCAGAGCACTGGAGGTGAAGGTTGTGGCTCTGCACTGCAGGTGTGAGCCTCAGTGCAGTGCTCAGCACAGCCTCAGTGCAGTGCTCAGTGCAGCCTCAGTGCAGCCTCAGTGCAGCCTCAGTGCAGCCTCAGTGCAGCGCTCAGTGCAGTGCTCAGCACAGCCTCAGTGCAGTGCTCAGTGCAGCCTCAGTGCAGTGCTCAGCACAGCCTCAGTGCAGCCTCAGTGCAGTGCTCAGTGCAGTGCTCAGCACAGCCTCAGTGCAGTGCTCAGTGCAGCCTCAGTGCAGTGCTCAGTGCAGTGCTCAGCACAGCCTCAGTGCAGCCTCAGTGCAGCCTCAGTGCAGTGCTCAGTGCAGTGCTCAGCGCAGCCTCAGTGCAGTGCTCAGTGCAGCCTCAGTGCAGTGCTCAGTGCAGCCTCAGTGCAGTGCTCAGTGCAGTGCCCAGTACAGCCTCAGTGCAGTGCTCAGTGCAGTGCTCAGTGCAGCCTCAATGCAGTGCTCAGTGCAGTGCCCAGTACAGCCTCAGTGCAGCCTCCTTTGTTCAGCCCAGACAGGGCAGGCTCTGCCCAGGCCCTGGCAGCCTGCTGTGCCCCCCTGCAGCATGAGGTCACCTCCCAGAGCAGTGAGCAGGATCCAACCCCCCCAGCCCCTCCCTGCCCTTTCCTGGCACCAGCCTGGCTCGGGGCTGGCTCCAGGGAGGTGTTCCTGAGCCTGGGGAGAGAATGGAGCTGGGAGGGACCCTCCGAGGGTGGCTGGAGGGGAGGTGCTGCAGTGCCTGTGCCCGGGGGTGCCCATGGCACCTGGGGCCAGCTTTGGTGCCCAGGCTGGGGCTGGGCTGCTGCTGGACCTTGATGCCCTCAGAGAGCTTTCCCAACCCAACTCAGCTTCTCTGGGGGGTGGCAGCACTGCAGGGGCAGAGCTTGTGCAGCTCCTCGGAGGTTCCCTGGCCTGTTTGGGCAGCTGGGAGTGGCAACTCTCAGCTATGAGAGGCATGGGAGGAATCCCCAGGCTGCCCACGCCGGGCTGCAGGCTGGCAGCATACAGCTGGCACCCACTGGCACCCACTGGCACCCACTGGCACCCACTGACACCCACTGGCACCCACTGGCACCCACTGCCCACAGCAGAAAGGAGCTTTGTGCCCAGGCAGCAATTAAGACTTTTTTTTTTATGGATGCCAACCTTGGCAGGACAGCAACCTCCTGCCTCTGCCTCTGCTCCTCCTCCTGCCTCTGCCTCCTGCCTCCTGCCTCTGCTCCTCCTCCTGCCTCTGCCTCTGCCTCCTGCCTCTGCCTCTGCCTCCTGCCTCTGCCTCCTGCCTCCTGCCTCTGCTCCTCCCTCCTGCTCCTGCTCCTGCTCCTCCCTCCTGCTCCTCCCTCCTGCTCCTCCCTCCTGCTCCTCCTGCTCCTGCCTCCTGCTCCTGCCTCCTGCTCCTGCCTCCTGCTCCTCCTCTGGGGCAGGTCAGAGATGTGCCAGGGCAAGCTCAGGTTCTCAGCAGGTTCTGGTGCCCAGTTTCAGCCTCGTGATCCAGAGCTGTGCCCAGGGCAGGGTGAGAGGCTCCAAGGATCCTCCACTCTGGGGTGGGGGAGGGATGCTGAGCACCAGCTCACAGCCTCTGTGCCCAGTTCTGGATCAAGAATGGTAGGGGTTGGGAGGGACCTCTGGAGAGCATCCAGTGCCAACCCCTGCCAGGGCAGAGGCACCCAGAGAAGAGCACCCAGGAACAGCTCCAGGTGGGCTCCATCCAGAGCTGGAGGCTCCAGCACCTCTCTGGGCAGCCTGCTCCAGGCCTCCACCACCCTTCAGTTACAGAACTTCCTCCTCATGCCCAGGTGGAGCTGCTGATGGGCAACTTTGTGCCCACTGCCCTGGCACTGGCTCTGGGTGCCACAGGGAGTGGCTGCAGAGGGCACAGCAGAGGTGCTGAGGGCAGTGCTGGGGCCAGGCTGGGGGGCTTGGGGCTCTGCAGCTGGAGGAGAGCAGCCTGGGGGGGATCTCAGCAGGGAGGAGGCCTCCAGCACCTCCCTGACCTCAGCCCTGCTGGAATCACTTCCAGCAACTCTCCCTGGGGAGTGCCACAGAAGCCACCCCCAGGAGTGCCTCTGCAGCCAGGCAGAGGCTGGGAGGGCAGCAGCAGAATTCTGCTGAGTGATGCTCCCCGTGGGGGTGACTCAGCAAAAGGCTTCCTGCAGAGTCATCAGCAGAGAGCAGGGAAGGAGAAGTCAGCCCCGGGCAGGAGCTCCCCTGGGGCCTCCTGAGGCCATTGCCTCTTGTCCTGTTGCTTGTTCCCAGGCAGCAGAGCCCAGCCCCAGCCTGGCTGCAGCCTCCTCCCAGGGAGGTCTCCCTCAGCCTCCTCCCCCCCAGCTCCCTCAGCTGCTCCTCCCCAGCTCTGGTGCCCTACTCTGGTCCTGCTCCATCCTCTCAGTGTCCTCCGTGCAGTGAGGGGCCCAAAGCTGCCCCCTGCCTGCCCCCAGCCTGGCAGAGCCAAGCAGATGCCCCTGGCAGGGTTGCTGTGAGCTCCTGCCCAGCCAGCAGGACTCTTCCTCACCTCCTCCTTGTCCCCAGGCTGCTGTCCCATGAGCAGCACAAGCCAGAGGTGCTGTGGGGCCAGGGCCAAGAGCTTCTCATTTCCCAGAAGCTGAAGTTCCTTCAGGGAACTGAAACCCTCAGCTGCTCCTGCAGCCTGCTCCCATAAACAGGAAGCTGGGAAGGGCCAAGCAGGTGCTGCTGGGGGTGCAGGCTGCAGCCTCCTGGGCCGGGTTGGGTTTCATTCCTCCAGCTGCAAACTGCCTCCTGCTGCAGGGGGAGAGAGGAGTGAGCTGCTGGCAGGGGAAGAGCCTCCCAGGACAGCCCAGGGAGCAGAGACTCATGGAGTGGGTTGGAAAGGATCTTAAAGAGGCCTGAGAGCCTCTGCCCAGGCTCAGCTGCAGGCAGCTCAGAGTGGTTTAGGCTGGAAGGGACCTCAAAGATCATCTTAAAGAGGCCTGAGAGCCTCTGCCCCCTGCCCAGGCTCAGCTGCAGGCATCCCAGGATGGTTCAGGCTGGAAGAGATCTCCAGAGGATCCAATCCCCCTGCTCCAAATGCTGCTTCCATGGAGTCTCAGAATGGTTTTTGATCCCATTCTGTGCTTCTGTGCTCCACAACCTCCCTGGGCAGCCTGTGCCAGCCTCTCCCCACCCTCCCTCTCACCAACTTCTTCCTCCTCTCCCCTCTCCCTCTCCCAGCCATTGTCCCTCCTCCAGGCACCCCCAGCCCTTGCCAAAAGTCCCTTCCTGGCTTTCTTGGAGCTCTTCTGGAGCTCATCTTGGAGCTCTTTTCCAGCTGAAACAATTCTGGGGCCCTGACCCAGAGCTTTCCCCCCTCACCCAGCCCCCACCCTGCTGCCTTCTGCCACCTCCCATGGCAGCAGGAGGAGACCTGCCCCAGCCGGGAGCGTCCCCAGCATGTCCTGCCCCAGCTGCTGACCTCTGCTCTNCCTGCCCCAGCTGCTGCCCTCTGCTCTGTCCCAGTCTCTCTTGCTCCAGCTCTGGCTTCCCACATCTCCCTGACTAACCTCTTCCAGGCCTGGGGAGGAGATTTCAGGGAATCCTCCCTCGGTGGAGCTGGGAACTCTGCAGCATCACTTCTGTCCTCCCCTCTCCTCCCCCAGCCTGTTGGGGTGGCAGAAAGAAGCCAAGGCCCCGTGGAAGGCAATGAGAAGGTCCTGGTTGAGCTGCCAAGCAAAACAGTCCCAGCCAAGGAGGGGTGGGGNTCCCAGCTCAGCAGCAGCTCAGCAGCAGCTGTGATCTGGTGCTGGGCAGCAGACAGCAGCAGCAGGAGGAGGAGGAGGAGGAGGAGGCTGTAATTAAAGGGAGCTCCATGGGGATCTTCCTCACCCCCAACCCCTGCTTGCTTTGCCTCTTTCCTCCCCCCCCAGCATCATCTCCTGCTGCTGCAGGCAGAGGTGGGAGGTGTTGGAGGCTCCAGCCCTGGGCATGGCACTGTGGAGGTGCTGGGTTGAGGGTTGGGACTTGATGACCTTTCAAGGTCTCTTCCAAGCCAAACTCTTTGATGAGTCTCTCCCCACACACCCCCAGAGTGGAGTGGTCAGAGCTGAGTCACTGCCAGACAGGGTGGGTGAGGAGGTGACCTCCTGGCACCTCTGCTGCAGCCTCCCGGAGAGGAGAGGAGAAGAGAAGGGACCTGAGGTGGAGTCTGGCCAAGGCTGAGCAGTGTGGACCTGAGAGGGCTCCAAAAGGGCTCCAGGAGAGCACTGAGAGGGCTCTGGAAGAGGGTTCCAGGAGAGCTCTAAGAGCTCCAAGAGAGCTCCAGGAGAGCTCTAAGAGAACTCTGAGAGGGCCTCCAGGAGATCATCAAGAGAGCTCCAAGAGGGTTCCAGGAGAGCTCCAGGAGAGCTCCTGCAGGCAGCCCTGGAAGCCAGGTGAGGACCCTTCAGTTGGTGGCTCCTGGAACCCCCTGGGCCGTGGCTGCTGCCGAGGGCTCCGTGCCCAAGGCTGCTGCAGTGGTGAGGCTGTGGCTGGGTGCCAGGTGCCAGCCCCAGGCCTTGTGCCCTCTGCTTGCCCTGCAGGATTCAGCTGTGCTGGGGCCTGGAGCTGATGGCCAAGAATGTCCACAACTAACAACATAGCTCAGGCTCGCAAGCTGGTGGAGCAGCTGCGCATCGAGGCTGGCATCGAGCGCATCAAGGTGGGCAGGGCTGCTGCTGCCTCCCCCTCCTCACCCTCCTCACCCTCCCCTTCTTCCACCTGCTCTTCTTCCTCCTCTTCCTCCTCTTTTCTCCTCTTCCTCCTCATTCTCCTCTTCTTCCTTTTCTTCTTCCACCTGCTCTTCTTCCTCCTCTTCCTCCCCTGCCTCCCTCTCCCCTTCTTCTTCTTTCTCTTTCTTCCTCCTCCTTTCTCCTCCTCTTCTTCCTTTTTCTCTTCTTCCTCCTCCTTCCTCCTTTTCTTCTCTTCTTCCTCCTCTTTGTCCTTTGCCTTTTTTCTCTTCCCCTCCTCATTCTCTTCTTCTCTTCTTCCCCCTTCTTCTCGTCCTTCTCTTTTCTTCCTCCTCCTTCTCCTCTTCTTCTTCCTCTTTGTTCTCTTCCCTTTCCTCTTCCCTTTCCCCTTCCCCTTCCTCTTCCTCCTCATCTTCTTCCTCCTCCTTTCCCTCCTCCACCC
>VWZI01019809.1:12195-98233 GCA_013396835.1 Psilopogon haemacephalus
TTCCCTTCCCTTCCCTTCCCTTCCCTTCCCTTTGAAAGGCATTAACAAGGCAGAGAGAAATCAAGTGTTTCAAGCAATCTCAGCTTTATTTTGAGCACCAGCAGCTGATATAAAAGAATGATGAACTTCTGACAATCTTTTAATCAAATATTTTTCTTAACAATTTTAGGAATATTGTATTCAAATATCACAGCCAAGCCAATAAATTTAATGGTGTCTAGGAAATGATTAATCTTAACAGCCATTTGTCCTTCATTGTCTAGAAAGGGAATTTCAATCTGTATTGTACTGTCATATAGAGTTTTTAACCTGGATCCCCAGATAAATCCAGAATCACCAGCTGTAGGCCTTTCAGAACACAAACTAAACAAATATGCATAAAACTGTAAATGTCTCAAATTTGTATACCAGTTCCAACAGCTGACAGAAAATCAATAGAAAACTTTCTGTTGCTACTGTGCTAAAAATGAAGCTGCAAGAGGAAAACCAAACAAATTTCAGGTTCTTTTAACCCTCACATTTCCATGAATAAAACAGCGTAATATTTCTTACATTGTGTTCCTGTCATTTTTCTGACAGTTTCATTCTGACTGCTGTTTTAGTACATTGGTTCATCGTGGATTTTGTGCTACATTTCTGATCTTTTAGAAGTATAATTCTTTTTCTGTTTCTGAGGCATTTAACAAGGTTTTCTTACCCTTTCAGGTTCAATGAACTTGTGAAAGTTGCAGCAATGTCAGTTTCCAATCTTATGCCTTTAGAAGCAAAGGGAATTGAGGTGGCTAGGGGCTGCTGGACAGCAGTCAGCTATTACAATGTAAAAAAAAGTAATAATAGCCTTGGCTCATTAAAGAAGGTAGCAAGAGAACTATCTCAGAACAGAGCAAAATATTGACTTTGTAAAACTAAACAGTGTATATAAACAACAAAAGCTTTCTCAAAGTAGTACAGAGATTAGCTCAAACCTCAACCAATTTACTATAAACCAATTAAATTAACTATATTTTTTGTCTCCTGGACAATTTCAGGATATTAGACTGTAGGCAGTTTGACAAATCTTTGCTCTTTGACACTCTTTCACTATGTTACCTTTGAAATCTGCACAATGTCATCAGCAAAATATTTTGGGATTGAATTAACCATGAGGTCACAATGAGAAGGTCTGAAAAAATGTCTTCACGGAATATTTTATGTACTTGAAGCATGTAGTGTTTTTCACCAGAAATTAATTAGAATTCACTGCCTTTGTTATCCATTTGTAGAAATAGTCATAGTATCAAAATGAAGAGAAATCACTTACTGTAAATGCCCTGCTACAATGCTCTGCAGAGTAAGTTTCATCCTGCAGAAATGTAACATAGCTCTACAGTTTGTCACCCACTGTTGTTTTTATACTAGCAAAAATAACCTTGACCTTTATGAAGAGCTGTACAAGTCAGTAACTTAAAATGATATGTATTTCTTAATCCTTTTCCTGTTTATCTTATTATGGAAAAAAAAACAACTAACAAAACATTTTCAATTGTAATCACAGAAATGACTACTTGTAGGTTTATATGGGTAAGTGAAGTACTGTGTACCATAGTCTCCTATTTTAAGACAGAGAAACCCTTGCCTACAATACAATGTAATGTAGAATTCAGGATTCCAGATTCAAGCCCATGGCATCACTTGTTTCTGAAATTTTAGAGTAAGATAGAAATTTGACTGTAAGGGAAAAAATAAATAGGAAGAGAATGCCTTTTAAAAATATGCAAAAAAAATATATTCAGAATGTTTTTAATATTGTAAGAATTCCACCTATCCATAGATATTTAATTCAGTATAATATGTGATAATGATATTAAATATTTTTCTCCACCCAGAAATCTATGGCTGAAAATGGCATATAAATGTGATAGCTTTTATTTAATATTTGCATGACATTTGTGTAAATTCTACCGAAAAAGTTTTAGATTTTAGTGCCCTTAGCTGCTCAGCATTGGTTTTCCAGACACGTTGTTCACAGTCTCACAAGAAATACAAGAGAATATAGTAAGTGTTACAAATGGGAACCTAAATAGTGACCTACTGAGTAAATCTCTCTCCCAAACAGTTACCGGTACTTCTTCTTCCCAAGCATGGGGCAGTATTCCTATAACCAGTGTTGAATGCACAGGTGATGCTTCTTCCTTTTTTGGCAATACACAGTGTAAGCATGTGACTTGATTTGATATGAATGTAGCAGGAAAGATGATCTTCCTGTCTTCTTATTTCTCTTTGTATTTGCTTCTCTGATGTTTTGCCTTGATGAAAGTTTTTGTTTGTATGGTTGGTTGTTTTTGTTCATTTGTTTTTGTTGTGTGGGTTTTGGTTTATTGAGGGTTGAGTTGTTTGGTTGGTTGGTTGGTTGTTTTTTTTTCAAAGACACCTTACGTCTGCCTTTCAGTATCTGAAAGGGGCCTACAAGAAATTTTTCACAAGGGTTTGCAGAGATAGGACAAGAGGGAACAACTTTAAGACTGGGGAGAAAAAAATTAAACTAAATATTAGAAGAAATTATTTACAGTGAGGGTGGTTGCCCAGGGAAGACATGAATGTCCCCTCCTTGGAGGTGTGCAAGGGTAAGTTGGATGAGGCCTTGAAAGACCTGGTCCATTGGAAGGTGTCCCTGCCCATGGCAGGTGGGTTAGAACTAGATGACATTTAAGATCTCTTCCAAACCAAACCTTTCTATGAATCTATGAAGATGCAACTGCTGTCTATGACAAGTTAGACAAGAAAGGCTATATAAATATAAATACTATTAAAATTACTACTGCCAGGCAAGTTGAGAAAATTTGGTTTTAGGAAAATGAGGATGACAGGTGCATCATGAGGGTGCAGCCTCTGGGAAAGTGGTAAGTTTGGAACTAGTGATCTGCTTGAAGTTTTTCTGACAGATTGAATTAAAGTTTCAAGTTATAATGACAGATTTTGTTACCTTTGAAAATCACAGATTTTCATTTACTCTGGCTGGATCTTCTACACATAACACTCTAGACACATGTTCTGAGAGATTTTTTTGTAGGCTCAGTCAGGGTTGGAAGGGAACACAAGGATAATCTAGTTCTAATCTGCCTGCCATGGGCAGGCATGCCCTACCCTAGATCAGCCTGCCCAGAGCCTCATCCAGCCTGGCCTTTAACACCTCCAGAGATATAGCCCCAACCATCTCCCTGGGCAACTCATTCCAGGATCTCACCACTCTCATGGTGAAGAAGTTCCTCCTCATGTCCAGTCTGAATCTTCACACTTCCAGCTTTGATCAGTTCCCCCTAGTCCTGTCACTACCTGATAGCCTAAAAAAGTCCCTCCCCAGCTTTTTTTGTAGGCCCTCTTCAGATACTGAAAGACGAAAAGAAGGTCCCTTCTGAGACTCCTCCAGACTGAACAGCCCCAACTCTTTCAGTCTGTCCTCATAGGAGAGGTGCTTCAGCCTTCTGAACATCCTTGTGGCCCTTCTCTGGACACGTTCCAGCATGTCCACATCCCTCTTGTAATAGAGGCTGCAAAACTGGATGCAGTACTCCAGGTGGGGTCTTACCAGGGTGGAATAGAAGGGGAGAATCACCTCCCTTGACATGCTGGCCACAATTCTGATGCAGCCCAGGATATGGTTAGCTTTCTGGGCTTCAAGTGCACACTACTGGCTCATGTTGAGCTTCTTGTCCACCAGCATCCTCAAGTTCCTATCTTCAGGGCTGTTCTCCAGTCACTGCCCAGCCTGTATTTATGTTTGGGAGTGCCTCGACCCAGATGCAGGACCTTGCACTTGGCCTTGTTGAACCTCATGAGGCTGGCTCATGCCCACCTCTCCAGTCTGTCCAGGTCCCTCTGGATGGCATCCCTGCCCTCCAGGATATCTGCTGCACCACACAGCTTGGTGTCAGCAGCTAACTTGCTGAGGGTGTACTCAATGTCTTTGTCACCCACAAAGATGTTAAAAAAGACTGGTCCCAGGACTGATCCCTGACGGACTCCACTTGTCACTGGCCACCACTTGGACATGGACCCATTGACAGGCACTCTTTGGGTGTGGCCATCAAGCCAGTTCTTTATCCATCTAGTGATCAACCCATCAAATCCATATTTCACCATCTTGGAGACCAGGATATGTTGCAGGACAGTGTCAAAGGCTTTGTTCAGGTCCAGAAAAATGACATCAGTTTCTTGCCCTTCATCTGTTAATGTTGTGACTTTTCCATAGAAGGTCACCATGTTTGTCAAGCAGGATCTGCCCTTGGTGAAGCCATGCTGATTGGACCCAATCACCTCTTCACTATTCTCCTGTCTCAATAGTGCCTCCAGGAGGATCTGCTCCATGACCTTACCAGGCACAGAGTTGAGACTCATTGGTCTGTAATTCCCACTCCAGACATGGGAATCATCCCACCAAGTTTCACTAATGTGTTGGTTTGAGCTAATTGGAGAATTTGTGTGAGAAATTAGACTGCTGCCTGAGAGTGAGAAATTAAACACTGTGTCCCTTCACCCAGTTTTGACTGAGAGAGAAGAAGGTTGTTTTGAGAATGTTCCCAAAACATCCAGATAAGCCAGTGTGCTTGCGCAGTCAGTCGGCTCTGGGTCCGGGCAGACTTCAGCAGCTTCTTTCCTTTGTCTCTCTGCCTTTGAACTAATTCAGAGTAAAATCACTAAAACCATTCATTCCTTCCTGCCACTAATCTTTCTGACCGATCTTCAGCTTATCTGCAGCATCATCAAGTGGTGAGATAAAGCTGGGGGAAGGAGGGAGAGGTGGTACAGGGGAATTTGGTTTCCCTCTCTTGGGGATTTTGGTCTCCAGGAGGGGTGTGGTGTCTGTATTTATTTTTTACTGTATATTTCTGTAAATATCTGTTATATCCTGTAAATATTTGCTTGTATATTTGCATTGCTGTAAATATAAGCTTCATTTATTAACTTCCAGTGTGTTTTTCTGAGTTTTAGCCGGGGTTCTAAAAGGTGGGGGGGCAGGTCACTGCAAACCCACTACAACTAATAGCCGCTATGTCATGACATCCCAGCAGCACAGTGACCCTTAGTTCATCCTGTTTGTTGCCCAAGCTCCATCCATTTGCATAGAAGCACTTCAGCTGTGCTGAACCTGTCCTCCTCTTGTGCCAATTCCCCTTGATTTCCTCAGATTCTTCTGGTGCATCATCCCTGGCTTGCCTCAGGGCAGCAAGTTCAGGGTCATCATTATCTCTCCATCCATCTGCTTCTGGTGAGCTGCCCCACTTTGTCTACCAGCCAGCAGGAGACTATCAACCCTTTCCCCCTTCAAATCTAGTTTAAAGCCCTATCAATAAGCCCTGCCAATTCCTGCCCCAGGATTCTTTTCCCCCTCTGGAACCAGTGCATCCCATTAGTTGTTTGCAGCTCTACTGCCTTGTAAGCCAAGTCATGATTTTAGAATCCAAATCCCTGTTGATGACACCAGCCCTGGAGCCGTGAATCGAGCTGTTGGTCCTTCCTAAATGTTCCTTTGTCCATTGCTGATGTTAGAGGGATAGAGGAGAACACATCTTGAGCTCCTGATCCCTTTAGCAGTTGCCCTAAGGTCCTGAAATATCTTTTAATTGATTTTAATTAATTAATTATGAGCCTCTTATTGTTGTATTCTCACTACCCACTTGAAAGACCAGAAGTAGGTAGTAGTCTGAAGGACTCACAAGGTTGGGAATTTTACCTACAATGTCCCTTACCTGGGCCCCAGGGAGGAAACAGACCTCTCTATGAAGGGGGTTCAGTCTGCATGTTGGGCCCTCTGCTCCCTTCAGTAGGGAAAATAACTTTTCTTCTCAGAAAAATAAAAAGTTGTCTTTTCTTCTCAAGTGATTTAAATTGAAAGTATCATAGTCTATATCTGTTGGTTTTAATGAATTCATGATGAAATCTCAGGTTTAAATATGTACCTGCTACCATACTCTGTTTTTTATCTGTAGATAAAAAATAACACTGTTATTTTTTATCTACAGATATCTATCCCCATTGGTTTCCTATTTATTTTCTCCAGTCACTCAAACATTTAATTGTTTGATTTTTTTCATTTCTCTAACCAGAAAAAAAAACACCTAAATTATACAGAAAACTCATAATCATCTAAGATATTACTGTTATACTATGCACAACACTTTCTTTGGTATCTGAATGTTTCCTCTTATTGCAATTTATGTCAAAGCTGAGAAAATCAGTATATGACCACTCAATTAACAACATAGTATTCGCCATGCTGAATCTTTTGCTCAAGTTAAGTTTACAGAAAAGAAGAAAAAAAAAAACAAAACACAAAACAAGCACAACCCCCTCACAAACAAGTTCAGATTGTTAACAAAACTTTGGGTGATTGGCTTACCTGATCCTCTTGCTTTGAGAGCTTGACATAAAACTGTGTACCATTTAAGATTCTTATAATCCTCTTGCTTTTGAGGTAAATCTGATCCCACTCACCAAGTGTTTTCAAAACAGACGGTTGAGTGTAGTAAACATATGATAACAAAACAAGTTAAAAGAACTCTTGCAAAGCACAAAGCTCTGGTCTCCATTAGGATTAATGGGAAAAGAAAAAGAATTTGTCATGAGAGGTGTTAATGTAAATGATATAGTGAAGGTAAGAGTTTTAATGTATGAAACCAGTGTTGAAACTTAGACACTGACTTCATTTCTACTGCATTTTTGTTAAACTTTGCTGTTATTTTAAAATGTGTAGTTGTTTTCTGTATCATCTACTGCTCTGCTGCTGTCTAATGTTTCTTTCATTGCATGCAGCTTGGAGTGTGAGAGACTATAGTAAGCAAGTATTCGTTCCTTTAAAATAATAGGCTTATGATTTAAGATTATGATTTAGGATTATGAATATATATAGCTGCATATTAAGACTAGGTATTACCTAGACAAGAGCCAGAGGACTGACAAATTTCTAGGCTTCATTCACTCCTCTTCTAACAGCAGACAAAAAAATCCCATGTACTTCTCTTCTTGTTTCTTAGAAAATATATAAGCCCTGCAGACTATGTTTTGCTGCTCCCTCACTGCTCATCATGTGGACATAAAGATTTCAGATCATCTTGAAATTATTTAGTATTTCTTCTTTATTTTTTCCTCGTTCTACTCTTTTTGACACATACTTCTATACATGAACACACATCTTAAACAACACTTTCAAGTCTGTATGAAAGTGTAACTAATGTTTTCTTCTATGCATTATAACAGAATTTCATCATAATTAGTAAGTGCATATTTTTTATAAAACACATTCATAGTTAAAAGAGGCGTCATATTAATTCTTCATCTTTTTTAAATAGCACGTATGAACTCTTTATAGCTCCTACCTGATGAGATTCTAAACTAGATTCTCCTTAACAGATTTTCTTTTCCTAATACTAAGCAATGTACTCTTTTATTAGAATTTTTCCTCATTTTTCTTTGCAGCTTGTCAAATATTCCTTTCTGTTATCAATGTAATCCTGATTTTTTATTATTTATATCTGACTTATTCCCTTCTGTCCTATCATCTTTTCTTCTGTCTCTGTGCAATATGGTTTGACTGCTTCTTGCCTACCTTATTATCTTTCTCCTGTCACCTCCGGTCTTTATTTCATCATTACTCTACTATCCTTTATGCTTCTACTTTCACCTTCTATTTTCCCTTTCTAGAGGAATATTCCACCACTTTATACTGTTGCCTTCACCTGTCATTTTATCCTCAAATAAAAAGCCTACACACTGGCTCTATATTCATGAAAGCCTTTTGTCATTTATCTTTCTCTTCTATTCCTCATCTTTGCATTATTCTATGTATTTGCCTTCTATACTAATAATATAAAGAATATTTGTAAACATATGCTATTACATCTATTTTACAATTTAAAAAAATATTTCTGGCAAGGGTATTCATATTGCCATTCATCTAATCTATTTTAAACTTCTAGAATATAGATGTCTACATTTTATTTGTCACTTCGCAGTTAGATGATGTTATGAAAATATTATATGCTAGAAGAGCCAGATTCAAATATACACAGTTTTGCTTTTCTCTAGATGTGAATCTTCATTTTTATCTTTTTCTGCTTTCAGAAAAGGCTGCTAGAGATAGGGATAAATATCCAATACACACACATACTGCACTAATAAACACTTGACTCAATGAATAGTTCTGCTCAAGATTATGCACAAATAAAATCATATCTGTGAAATGTTTTATATGAAATTAGGTAGTACTCTCATGGGCATCTTCACACAGTGTGGCAGAACTTTAGTCTCATTTATGTCTTCTTTTAATGCCAGATTCCACAAATTAATTGATCCTATGACCTTGACACCTAACTGATTAGGCCACCATATTCCTTTAGATTGCTAAGTTTTTCTTTATCTCTAAAGGAATGTCGGAGGAGGTTGTGAGCTGGTATCTTCCTGTTCTGCAGTATTTTCATGCAGGATCAAGATACATGCGCATCATATTTCCACATGATCAAGAAATGTAAAAGCAAAACCAGTAACATATGTATGCTTCCCACAGAGTGCAAAGTTGGTTCTGAATTTTTTGGTAAATTTTCTGAAGTTTTAATTCTATCATGGGTCTGGTTTACAATTGATCTTAGTCAGCAGTTAGTTAAACCAAAGTTACATAATGTTCAAGGAACGTATGGACAACATTTCTTGGAGTATAGATGACATTACTTGAACTATGGAACAAGTTTTAAAATTTTCTTCCAAGCTGCATTTCAAACACGTGTCTGCTTTTTTTTGCCCTGGCACTAAACTGTTAGAAGAATAGTGCTGTGATGGTGCAAGAGACTATCCCAGGTTTCATCTCAACAGACTTAGGTGCTAGGCCCAGTCAGTCATGCATTTCTTCATAATTACTCCTATTCATTAATTATAAATTTATGTAGAGAGTATTAGGAGATATCTCCCTTGGCATACAGTAGAAATGGCATATTTCCTAGCTTACTGCATACCTACAACTTGTTGAAAACTCTGTGTCATCCTCAGTAGGAAGAAAGCTGTTATTTTCTCTTCCCTTTCTGTTTAGAAGTGCATGCATTTAGGTATGCATTTAAGTATCACATACAAATACATATTTAAAGATCATTAATAGCAGGCAACTTGAGGTTCTTAACTGAATAGTATAATTTAAAAAGCAAAGGAACCAATTTCTTCTGGACTACTGAGGCTCAGGAAATAGGTAAATGAACATTTACAGTATAGTGAGAATATAATAAAAATTGAACATTCTTCATTAACTAGTGTTCATCTCTGAATGGGTTGCAGTAAGTCAATACTGGGATACTCTTGGATCCTATCAGTAAAAAAAGAAAACAGTTTGGTAGAAAACACCACATCAAAACAGTATAAAAACCAAAGACGACAACATAGCAAGCTGAGTTACAAAGAAGTATTGACTTAAACAAGACGGTTGACAGAATACAAACTAGTAAACAGGTATGTCATAATGATATGTTGTTATGTCATAATGTATCCTATCTGCAACGGACAGGTACAGAGATCAGAACTGATATATTACAGTGTTTTTATGTATCCAGAGTTGAAATGAATGTCAGTACTTGTAATAAAATGAAGAAGGCAAAAAAGGAGCATTTTGACCTAATGCTCGTCAACAGGCTTATTTTAAAATTTATGGTACAGCTGCTTGAGTTTGAGGTTGTGGCAAAAAACAGTAACTACAGCTTGCCAATCACATCTGAAAATGAAAACACAACAGAACCTTTAAAATTAGGAGCTGCCAATATTCTAAGGTCACACAAACCTTCATACACTGCTAGGCTGTGGTCATTTGGGAAACTGAGCAGTTGGAGTCGATTGGTAATACAAAACACACTGCTTATTCTCAACAAAAACTTTGATTTGCAACTGACAGATCAGTTAAAAAATAAAACTGGCAACCACTGTCTGCATTGCATGGCATTTTCTGACAGTTTTTCAAGATTGTTTAACTTCTCTTGCTATTTATTTAAGAGCTTAAGGAACAGTCACTGAAAAAGCTGCCAGTCTGTTCCTTGTCACAAGAACTGTGCATTTGCTTCTTTGAAAGGAAGAAAGTCAGGTCACACTGAAGGCTGAAATTAATGGTTGCATAGAACATGCAGAGAATATACATGGAGATAAAGGTGTGTTGTTTATTACTGGTTAGTAAAATAATTTCTTTAAGACCCCAACTGAAAACTTTATATCTTTATCACACTGAGATGCTCTGAGTTTCTGCAGAACAAAGATAAAACTTACAGTTTCTTCTGGAAAATATATAATATTTTTTATTTTTATATTTTTTTCCTTTTTAAGGACATTAAAAAAAACCCAAACAAGAACAGTTAATAAAATTGTAAATTGTAGATTATAAGAATTTTATTTTCTTAAGGGAACCCATAGTTATTTCTTTAGCCAGCCTGTGATGAAATTGTCTTTAGTAATATCTTTTAATTGCTTTCAGAAAATAGCTTGAAGGAAGATTTGAATAGAGAAGCTAGGCTGTATAGCATCCTATATAATCATTATTTTAGTCTTCATAAATGTTACATACTGTCATAGGATATCTTATGTTTACAATATCTCAAATTCCAAAATATCCTTCTCCAGAGATATTCAAAACTTGGTGTGATCTGGTATAGGTAATCCTGCTCTGGCAGGGGGTTGGACTGGATATTTTTTCGAGGTTCTTTCCAGCCCCTGACATTCTATGATTCTGTGATCCTGTGATTCTGTGAAATTATGAGATTCCAGTTTTATATTTATTCAATAGTTCCTAATGAATCCATAATATTATTGAAATAATCACAGTAGAAGACACTCACTATAACAAATGTTAACATTTTTTCCCCCTGAACAAGTCTAAGTGATAAAGTCAGGGTCATCTGTGGCTTTTGCTTGCTAGTGATATTATCTAGCATGATTTCATTTTCAAATATATTTAGATATACATGCTGACATATATTCAAGAAATAAATATATCTGATTAAAATTAGTTTCATTGAAGAGTCCCTTGCAATGAAGAGTCCCAGTTGCAATGAAGAGCCCCTTTACTTTGACTGAATTTAGTATTGTGCTATGCTGCACCATGTAAAATGGTATCTATCTGAAAACATTTTCTGAATAAACCATGATTCTGCTGAAATCTTTTAATCCCTTTTTTCAACTTTAAAATGTACACTTACGTCTAGGTTTTTTGTGTTTTTGGGAATTTTTTTTTATCAGTGTAAAATAATTTTCTAGAGCAAATAAGTTTTCAAAAATTATTAATATCACAAAAAAAATTATTATTAATGCACAAATATTTTAACTCTATCGCACAGAAGAGAAGTATAAATTCCATAAGCTCTGTCTTAAGTGATATTTCCAATCACTGTCTGCTTTTCATCTCATACAAATAGATCTAGGAAGCTCTAAATCATATTCATTATATGTGGTAGCAGTAAAGATTTATAGTTTTGACGATGAATATGGTTTTGAATAATATCAAAACACAATTATGTGATAATAGTGGAAGATGAAAAATAGTCAAATAGTACCAAAGCAAAGAGTTTGCTTTGCAAAAATAAGATCAAGTAGAAAAAATGGTGAACAGAGAAATCTTACACATTCTTACCTACCAGATTGGCAGGTGAGTTCTTTTAGAACATTTTTGTGACTCACTAGTGTGTTAGCACTACTGCAAAACACAGATGGATGAAAATGCCAAGCATATGTGGAGAAGGTCAACAACAAAGATTTCAGGAGATAGAAAATGCAATGTTCCTTTTAACAGTTTTATAGCACTCTGTGATGAAACTGCAGGAATGCGGCTCCTTAATATGGTAGAGAAGAAAAACTTAAATGCAGTGTCATTTTTGTGGTTTATATCATAAAGTTGACTGTACATTAGCTCTTCTACTTTATACTGTTTCAAGATGGATTTTTTTTAACCTTCTCTGAATTTGCAGCTTTGAAGAGAGCTACAAGAAGAGATCTATTTACAGATGTGAAATAATACTATAAACATGGACTTCTGAAAATCAGCAATAGCAAGTTCTGGTGGAATTGTAATAATAGCAAAATTACAGTACTTTTATGAGGAGACGTTTTACTAAACATGATCTCTTATTTTACCAAACTTTGTGTTCATTTTTTGCTAATTGTTTATATTCTATGAAAATAAGATGCTACTACACACACATCCATATCGATACGTTTGTAGGCCAAACCTTGACAGCACAGTTAGTGAAGAATTAGGGACAGTGATAGGCATTTGTGCCTTTGGTATTAGTATCTCAGTTAGAAGATTCTGGGCTTGAGTTGCCTCTCCTGCCAATTTGTAGCATTTAGACACCAACAGTTAAGCAAACATCTAAAGAACAGAGGTTTGTTTTTGTTTTTGTTTTTGTTTTTGTTTTTGTTTTTGTTTTTTCCGCTACAGCCCTAAAATAGTCCTTTTCTGATTCATAAAGAAGGTGTTTCTACTCTGGTCAAATCTGGTGCTGAAATACTTAAATGGTTGATGTTATGATTGGGAGAGATTAGGGTGTCAGAAAATGGGATAAATTTTATATTCAGATTTTGCCTAATAGTTCGAATATATTATCTTGTGTGTATTCACTTGATCAACGGCTGATAAAACTACTGATTTTATTTTTTTCTTATTTATAATTTAAATGGCATCTTTGATCTTCCACACTTTGTTTGGTTGATTTTGTTTGCTTGCTTGCATGCTTGTTTTCAACAAGAAGATGCTTTTGACATAAAGTGAATTAATTCACTTCTCCAATATAAAGTACCATCTAGAGTCCTGGCAGGTGAATGTGTTTCTTAACATGCAGTGTAGTCTATTATTCCCTGAAGTTCCTTCTGAACTCCAGTACTTGGGTTTCTCTGTCAGAAACCAACATGTAGGGCAGGTATGATGGGCATGGCATCCTGTGTTTTGGCTGATTCTGGTTATAGCATATAGTTCCTCTACTTACACCATAAACATATATATTTGTTTAGCCCTATATCTGAGATTGTGCTGTTGCCAAGCTCTTAAAGAGTTTCTTATTCCTTTACATAGATTTGAGAATTAATTCAATGACATAAGATGCTGTTTTGTGATCAGGAAGGATTGCCTTTGTAGCTGCTTGTAGTTCATTATGTAGTTTATTTAGAATGAGACAAGGGGAAATCAGGCACTGAACTGAGTGAGGTTTGGAAAATATAACATTCATTTTGCCATAATCAAAAATATTAGCAGAATAGCTAAATTTGAACTACTAGGACAGCAAAATCACAAACTTTTCCTTGTAGAGGCAATTTACTAATTGAGTGTGGTGAAAATTCAACACACAGTTATCAGCAAAATGGAAGTTCGATAAAAGGTCTTTGACTACTGCATCTGGTAATAGCCACTCATTAACAGCAATCTTCCCTTGTAATGTATCAATAAGTAAAATTATTTGTCTGCTGCAAGAACAACGTATTTTCCCAGAATAAACTGTCTGTCATGTGTTCACTTACATACACATTTCATGTAAGTCTTGAAGGCTGTAAACAATTGAAAAAAGGGCAGGCACTGCTTAAGAATGAAACTGCTGTATACTTCAGGAAATGCTAGAAGAGGGAATCCATGCAGGCCACTGTGTATCTTAGATAGATATCTCAGGAACAAGTTATTTTCTATGACAGTGGTGGAGTACTGGAACAGGTTGCCCAGGGAAGTGGCTGAGGCCCTATTCCTGGAGGTATTTATCAAGAGAATTGACATGGCTCTGGGCAACCTGATCTAGTGAAGGATGTCCCTATTGACTGCAAGAGGGCTAGACTAGATGACTTTTGGAGGTCCCTTCCAACCCAACCCATTCCTTAATTCTATGATCTGATGTTTTCCAAGAGAAATGAATGATATATACATGTGTACATCATCCCCATTGCCATTATTGTCTTTGCCCAGACCCTAGAGGTGTTTGGTATTTAACTGTCATGAGAATTGATCTAAAACTTGGCGGGGGATTTGAACATAAGTATAAGCTAGCATGTAATGGTTAGCAATGCTTTGTCTACTGACAGTGCTTTGCCTATTCCTGCTGTCAACCATGTACAGAGAAATTCCAGTTACATCTTTAAGAAACAGGCTTAAATACTACAATAGAGCATATACTACAATATATTGTAGTATGCTGACTGAAAATACAGTGCTAATCACTTTGCAAAATTCAAATTGAACTCATTGGATAATCCAGTGGTCAAAGGGTGCATTGTAATCCAAACCATCTGGTATTCATGAGACTTTATGCTGATGTTGCAATTTTCTGTGTAATTTTGGGGTCAAAGCAGGTGATGAATATTCCCTTATCACTTTTAGTCTGATAATACAGTCTTATTATTCATTAAAGTGCTTCATAATAAATTTATGCAGTGCCCCAAAGGAGTCACTGGCTGATTAAGAAAAGGAGTACCTCTGACAAAACTCTCATGAGGTATCTTACAAAAGGAAGTTCTTTGAGGCACCGATTTACAGATGCTAATGCTAAAAACACTGTAAAAAAGAACATATTCTGTAACATGGTGATGTAAATGTCTTTTGTTAATCCAAAAGAGTTCTTTTCCTTATGTATTGTTAGTGACGGTCTACTCTCAGAAAAAGCATTTATTTAAAATAGTGTTTTTGAAGCGCTATTACTTCAGGTAGTGAGCTTTTTAACTTTCACAAATAGAGAGGTTTAGGAGGGAGATCACAAAACCAGTGTATTTGAATTGTGTTACCAGTAATTCAATAGGTAGGGTTTTTTTTAATTGGTAATAAACTCCGAGGAAATACACCTATTTGTATTTCTTGTTTCTCAACTATTTTTAAAATACGAACAAAACCATTTCATTCATGCATGTGTATTTTGCTTTTACAATGTGACATCTATTTTTATTTTTTCTTTCTTTTACTATAAGCATCATTCTGTTTCCTGTTGTCTAGGATTAATTCTCAAAAAGATGGTAACACCTTCAATAACTTTGATTTCACCTTTGTTCAAATCAATGGTTAATAACGTGAGATATTTCTTTTTAGACACACATGAAAACACTTTGGTTTTGATGTGACTGAAAAAAATTGACAGACACCATGCCTACACTTTCAAAAATTAAATATTCCTGTAGTCCTTTTGACTGAATGGATTCAGTGTGGTAGACTTCCTCTATCAATATTCTGCATATTCCTAATGACCATGCTCCACAGAAAGCATAAAGATGGCCAACTATTTATTTTCAATTATGCAGAACAATTGAAATAATTTATTCCCAAAGCCCGTCTACTCCTAGTTCTCACCACTAAGCATCAATCTTCTTAATAACTGCCTGTTTCCAAGTGGGTAAGCATGTAAAATAATTACATACACAAAGAATGCAAAAATATCCAATCAGGCCTCCAAAATTGGACTCTGTGAAAAAAAGTGTTAGAACAACTGAAGAGAAAGAGCCATTTGAAATCACTCCAGTAGTCGGCTGCTTAATTTCTGATTAGATTTTAGAGACTGCAACTTCTTTCTGGCTTTAGTGGTTCAGTCATACGGGGTATAAAAAAAAGTCTTCACTTTTTCCTGCTTCAGTACTTAGTGAAGGAAAAAATGAAGCCTTTCCCTCCTACGTACTAGAGGAGAATTTTAACTACTCAGAAGAACAATAAAAGGTGGGAACAAGAGAACAAGATAATTTCTAGCCTCATCGAATACTAGGAGGAGAAGAAAGTTACACTTTCCTTTGGTTAGAGCAAATTGTTGGTTCTCTGGGCATTGGCTCTCAAGTCGGGCACCTCTGAATGAATTACATATGTGTGGATATTTGAAGGAAAATTTCTGTCACCCGTTCTTCCTCAATTTCTGGCTTTGAATGGCATCTCAGCAAGAACACTGCCTATTGGAAGGTCTCAAAAACATCCTCTGGTCCTGGATTTCATTCTGAACTATGACAGGTATCTCCCTATGTGCTTTGTAACAGGAATCTGAAGTCTAATAATGACTTCTGATTTCTATCCTGGGGAAAAATATTACCACAGAATTTGTCATTATGTACATCTTTATTGGTGCTTTATTCCCACTAGCATCAATGAGGACCAAATTTGCAGGTAGAGATGAAAATGTCTCTTAATATGTTCATTCAAAAAATGCAAATATGATTGAGGTTTGTTGTTGTTCCACTCTGGACTAGTGCTGCCACAACATATAATTTTGTTTGAACTATGTATAATGGACTGGTGAATCACTACTACCCTATAAAGTGTTGGGGGTTTTTGTTTGTTTGGTTTGGTTTTTTTCTTTCCACTAGGACATGCATGAAAGTTGTGTGTGTAGGGTGTTTAAGTAACAAACATGTAGAGTACTTCAGATTTGATCTGAAAAAATAGTGGCAAAGCAATGTAAACATTTAGAGGCATAGAACCATTAAATCACCCTTCTGGGTAAGAGCAGATTTTAAGAAAATGTAACATTCTGATGTTTTTTCATGGTCAGAAGAGGGAGCTCTTGAACCATGGCAGGGTGTTTCTGATAGATTCAGAAGGGTATACTTTCATTCCCTTCTTTAATAAAATTAAATACTTAAATCATTACCTTTTTTTTTTTAAGCAACACACTCAGTCAAAATGGTACACCCACGATATTAATAGTGCATCTTAAATGCATTAAAAAACACGTAAGAGAAAGGGGCAAGGGTAGCAAAAACAGAAATAAAAAAATTAAAGCAGAAAACTGTTGCATCTTCTATAAAATAAAAATCATATTTATGTGTGCAATATAAGGGAAAACATTAAGTATTTTGTTAAAAGCTTCTGTAAGTCATTGCTGTAGAAGGTTCTGTTTGTACATAGTAATTGAAATCTCAACATTTACCACAGTGTGATTTCATGTTATTTATCTATAAATCAATCAATAAATAATTATGCAAATAATATTGACCAACTATTTATATATAAATAATTATCAACATAAATAAAATAATAACACAAGCTGAACCTTATATTCTGCTGTCATTGTCAAAGCCATAGACAGGACTTAACTAGTGGTACTGACACATTTAGGTCACTCAAGATGGGATTTATTTTACCTGTCCTAAACATCTATGAGTTAAGTATCTAAATGTTGAAGCCCTCCTTATTGACAATGTAGTGAGATCAGTGCTATTAACAGAGGAATGACTTAAGTTCTTCACCATAAGAGTGGAAAGACCCTGGAATGGGTTTCCCAGGGAAGTGTTTGGGGCCACATAGAATCATAGAATCAGTCAGGGTTGGAAGGGACCACAAGGATCATCTAGTTCCGACCCCCTGCCATGGGCAGAGACACCCTACCCTAGATCAGGCTGGCCACAGCCTCATCCAGCCTGGCCTTGAACACCCTCAGGGATGGGTGGACTACCAGATCGATAAAGAACTGTCTTGATGGCTGCACCTAAAGAGTGGCTATCAATAAGTCCATGTCCAAGTGGTGGCCGGTGACAAGAGAAGTCCCTCAGGGATCAGTCCTGGGACCAGTCTTATTCAACATCTTTGTGGGCAACTGAATTGATTGTGGGCAATTAAAGAGGCAGGGATTGTAAAGCCCAAAGTGACTGTAGATATGGCTTTCACAAAGCCAAGATCATGAAGCAACACAGGGAAAAGCAGAGGTGCTCCGTGGTTTTCCCACAAACTATGACAGTTTACCGCAGAGGCATGTCCCCGCAGGAGGAACCCAGGATGCAATGGTGCAACAGCAGGGACTGTGCACTTTCTCATCACCATTCATGCAGAGGCTCCTCAAGGTCCGGCCCAAAGTCCCACTAAAGGTCTCTGCAAGGTCTGGCTCAAAGTCCCACTCAAGGTCTCTGCAAGGTCTGACTAGACAATGTGTTCAGTTGCCATATATATATACTGGGCCAATTTGTTCCTTCCCTATTCAAGTCAACAGAGGGTGGGAGAAGGAACTTTACACCTACTTCTTCCACATTCCAAACCTCCAGTGACAGAGGTAGGGAAGGATAACCATTTTGCACCCCCTTCAAATCTCTGGTGGGGCAGGGACTTGGGTGTGCTCTGCCACAGCGACATGGACAAAGGCATTGAGTGCACCCTCAGCAAGTTTGCTGATGACACCAAGCTGTGTGGTGCAGCAGACATGCTGGAGGGCAGGGATGCCATCCAGAGTGACCTGGACAGGCTGGAGAGGTGGGCACAAGCCAACTTCATGAGGTTCAACAAGGCCAAGTGCAAGGTGCTGCATCTGGGCCGAAGTAATCCCAAGAACAAATACATGCTTGGCAGTGACTGGCTGGAGAGTAGCCCTGCGAAGATGGACTTGGGTGTGCTGGTGGATGAGAAGCTCAACATGAGCCAGCAGTGTGCATGATTCTATGATTCTATCTCTTAGACATGAAACACCTTTTTCTGAATTTAATTATTTTAATTCCTTAGGCAGCTATCTCTAAATACCTCAGTTTTAGGATAATTTTTAGACTGGTAAATCTGGCTGAATACAATTACTTCTTGTCACTGATTAGACAGGAATTCATCCTTATGTTATCCAGGCACCTATACAGGGCTGTAGTACACCATAAGTGGTAGCGTTGACATACGGAGGGATAATATGCCATATACAAGGACCTAGAAGAACTTGAAGAGTGGATCTGTGTGAACTTCATGAGGTTTGACATGGACAAGTGCAGGTCCTCGACCAAGGTCACTGCAACCCCTGAAGAAATTTTTTTTACAATGAGAATGGTAAAACACTGGAACAGGTTGCCCAGAGAGATGGTAGATGTGTATAATCAATGTTATGTTGGAAGGGGCTCTGAGCAACCTTCAGCTTGATCTGGTTAAAGATATACCTGCTAGCTACAGAGGAGTTGGACTAGATGACTTCTAAAGGTCACTTCCTATCCAAAACTTTCTGAGAGTCAATGATTCTATGACAAGAACAATGTTCTTTTGGCTGATGGAGACAGATCTCATGTCTGGTGTACATCAAATAACATCAGACACCTCTGTTACTGAACTGTACATCTGAATTTGATTATCTGAATCAGGAATGATGTGTCAGCATCAACTTATGGTGAAGTTTAAAACAGCAGTCTCCATTTATCAATACTTACATTCCAGAAAAAAACCCTCTTTCACAAACAATACTTCTCCCTTATCTATGATTTCATTTGCTGAGGAAGAATAATCAAAAGAAATCATTCAATGTAATGAAGCAATTTAGCACAGCAGCAATGAAGGCTAATCCTATAAAAGGCTTCATTAGCAACAGGGTCCCCAGCAGGTCAACCAAATGATTACTCCCTTCTGTTTAGCACCTGTGAGATACCATGTGGATTATTTGGTTCAGGTTTTGCTCCCATAACAGTAGAATGATGATGACATGCTGACAAAAGTCCAAAGGAGGATCACCACAATAATCAGGAGGCAAAACATGAGACGAGGAGATACTCAGAGTTTGACTGCTCAGGGTACAAGGCCATTTAATCTACCTCTGATGTTTGCCCTTGCTTTGAACGCCAGAGGTCTTTCCAATTGCTTTATGGTTCTACAATTTTATATAGGCCTTGAGGGTTGATTCTAAACATCCAAGGATACTCATTGTGTATCTTAATGTCTTCATGGCTTCTGTGATTTTTGCTATGAGGAATGGTGGAAATAAGAGTTGGAAGAATAGCTGAGTGCTTACACTTGAAAATATGTCAGATGGAGATGTTTTCTTATTTGTAAGTGCATGAGAATGGAAGGGATGAAGAGGATTTATTATAAGAGAAAACTGATTCCTCAGTCAAAGTCATCATGTATTTCTGAAGGACCTACTCACATTATAGCTTTTTCTGTGTCAGAGGCAGGATGAGGAGCAGGCACATTGGAAGAGATCAGTATAAGTTTTACAGAATTATAGAATCACAGAAACATCCAGGTTGGAAATGACCCTCAGTATCACCAAGTCCAACCTATAACCCTACTCTACAAGATTCACCTTAAACCATATCCCTAAGCACCACATCCAAATGAGCCTTAAATCCATCCAGGGTAGGTGACTCGACCACCTCCCTGGGCAGTTCATTCCAGTGCCTGACCACTCTCTCCATGAAAAACTTTTTCCTATCTAATCTAAATCTACCCAGTCTCAGCTTGAGGCCATTCCCCCTTGTTCTCTCTCCAATTATCTGTCAGAAGAGACCAGCAGCAGCCTCTCCACAACGCCCCTTCAGCTGGTTGTAGACAGAAATGAAGTTTTTCCTCAACCTCATCTTTTTCAATCTAAACAACCCCACCTCCCTCAGTTGCTCTTCATAAGATTTATTCTCTTGGCTTTTCACCAGCTTCATTGCCCTCCTCTAGACCACATCTCTCTTGTACTGTGGTGCCCAAAACTGAGCACAATACTCAAGGTGTGGCCTCACCAAAGCAGAGTACAAGGGGACAATCATCTCCCTACTTCTGCTGATCACAGCACTTTCCATACAAGCCTGAATCCCATTGGCCTTCTTGGCCACTTGGGCACACTGCTGGCTCCTATTCAGCTGCCTGTCTATTACAACCCCCAGATCCCTTCCTGCCGTGCACCTCTCCAGCCACACTGCCCGAAGCCTGCAGTGTTGCTTGGCCTTGTTGTGACCCAAGTGCAGGATATCGTATTTGGCCTTGTTGTTCTATTAGATTTCAGGAGAATCAGAAAACCCTGAAATCTTTTGTTTGTGACACTACCAAACTTTGAACCAGATGGCCATTTGCTATTCATATATACTAAGGTGATATTTATATAATTAATTATAATATGACATCATTGAAGTAAGTAGAGGCACTGCTTACTGCTAAAACATGTCTTAGCAATTAAAGTGATCTAGAAAAAACAAAGAGGAAAGTTAATAAGTCTGACTGGCAGTGTCTCCACTGACCACAGAGCACAACATGAGAACCACTGTGCTAAACTGCATTAACATTTTTTTGGACCCTTTTTGTTTATCCTGTAGTGTTCTTTTTTTTCCTAGTATCCTCTTGATGTTAGAAGGATTAATTAGTTCTTGCATTTATCAAATAAATATCTTAAACAGATATATCAGTCTCTTGAAAATTTCAATAGTTTCTTCTAATAAACTTTATTAAGTTTGGTGTCAAAGTCAAGATGCTTTTATTTTATGCTTTTATAGTTACATTCTCACAGATATTTAAAATATTTAAATATATAAAACCATTCCTGTAATATATCTACAGTATCTCGAGAAATTATTCTAAACAGCACTAAATGTCTCATCCCTTTATTTTTTTCTGTGTTTTTTACTGCAAAAAGGCTCTACCAAAAGCAGTTCATTTTTATATATACTTCAGAACACATTCTCTTCCTTCTCTCATATATAATCTCCATTATGTGCCACAGATGTGGAATGTAACAGATAAACTGGAGTAGTATTGTGCTGAGTAAGTGACTTTCTATATGGCACTATCAGTAATAAGAGATGAAGCATTGCTCTGTCATTGTGACTGGTTGTGAAAGGAGCAGAGCACTTCTGGGTTCCATAACTGGCTATTAGTGTTCTGTAAAACTGTGAGGTGGACATCCAGAAAGCCACATTTACACATAGTTATTAAAGACAAGTTTTAAATCAATTTAAGTTTCAGGTTTAATGTTTAGCTTTTTTTTGTTTTCTCTCTCTTCTTAATTAGTTTTATATGCTTAAGCAAGCCAAAAGGCTTAAGAAGCTTAAGTGTAATTTTTCTGGATTCACAAGACTTAATAGAATCTACAATCCACTTATTAGAACTTGAAATAAATGTCAACTAGAAATTGCAGTGATTTTCTAGAAGAGTTGAAAGAAATTGATTGAAATTTCAGCTCTTCTGTTTGTCTATGTGTAGGTCTTATGTATTCTAGTAGAATACATACTTGACTAGAAAGTTTTTCTCTTAAAGTCTTGGCTAGGTCAAAGATTTTCTATAATGCAATTATTTCTAAAAAGGGATTCACCTATAGAAGAATACAAGTTCTTCCTGAGTAAGATTAAATGTTCAAATTAATTTTCTATTTTCAAAAGTGCATCAACATTTAAAATGTCAGAATAATTACATATTGTATTAATATTTTTTTAAAAATCTACAAACTATTATATATCAGTCACAGAAAATTTGCATACAATAAGAATTAACACACATATTACAAAGTTTTAAAAGATTCAACTTAATAGTGTTTTAACATTTTGGCATGTAAGCCCTTCATAACCAAGATTTTTATGATAAACTGTTCACAACAATTTCCAAAGAAAAATAATATAATCATTCATATTCGGACAAGGTTGTACTCTTAGTTGCTTCCTAATTTCCTTCTTCTCAGTAAGTGTAATTGAAATTACAAAAACTCTTAGTCATACTCACAGAATAATAGCTTGTCATGGCTGGCCCTCTGAACACCATGCATCCACTCACAAACACTGTGAATGGTAAGGAGAATTGGGGCTGGGTGGGGAGAATTAAAAAGGAAAACTTCAAATAAAGAGTATGTCTAAATGAACAATACACAGAGATGCCGCAACATGGCTGGTCTTGGATGTCAGCATGGAAGGAGAAAGATTTTAATGTTAGAGCAACAAGCAAAAGACCTCTCCCTTTGCCCCCACCAGTCCTTCCCTTATATAGCAGGCATGATATCAGCATGGTATCAAATACCTATTGCGTGATGGATGTTGTCTACCTAGACTTCCATATAGCCTTTTATACTGTTCTCCACAGAATTCTTGTGGACAAACTGACTGTTCAAGGCTTGGACGAACACAGCTCTTCTGGATAAAGCACTGGCTGAACAAAAGGGCCCAATGGAGTTAAATCCAGCTGGTGACTGGTCACCAGTGGTGTCCCCTAGGGCTCAGTGTTGGGACCACTTCTGTTTAACATCTTTACTGATGACCGTGATGAAGACATAGAGAGTGACATCAGTAAATTTGCAGATGACACCAAGCTGGATGGCAGTGTTGATCTGCAGGATGGTAGGGAGGCTCTGCAGAAGGAGTTGGATAGATTGAATTGATGGGCCAACATCAATGGCACGAGCTTCAAAAAGGCCAAATGCCTGCACTTGTGCCACAACAACCCCAAGCAATGCTACAGGCCTGGGAAGCATGACTAGAAAACTGTCTTGCAGAAAGGGACCTGGAGGTTGTAATTGACAAACAACTCAATATGAGCAAGCAGCATGCCCAGGTAGCAAAGAAAGCTAATGGCATCCTGGCTTCCATTAGATATGCTGTGTCCAGCAGGGATAGGGAGGTGATTGTCCTCTTTTACTCAGCTGTGATGAGACCATGTCTTGAGTATTGTGTTCAGTTTTGGGTACCTGATTTGAAGAAAGATGTGGATATGCTGGAGTGAGTACAGAGAAGAGCAACATAGCTGGTGAAGAGTCTGGAGAATAAAACTTATGAAGAGCAACTGAGGGAGCTGGCGCTGGTTAGTCTGAAGAAGAGGAGGCTGTCTACATGTACCTGAAAGGATGTTGTGGAGAGGCTACTGCTGGTCTTTTCTCATGGGTAAATAGTGATAGGACAAGAGGGAATAGCCTCAAGCTGCAACTGGGCAGGTTTAGCCTAGACATTAGGAAATATTTTTTCACAGAAAGAGTGGTCAGACATTAGAATGTGCTGCCCAGGGAAGTGGTTGAGTAACCGACCCTGGATGTGTTTAAAAGTCATCTGGATGTGGTGCTTGAGGATACAGTTTCAGGATGAAATTTGCAGAGCAAGGATAATCGTTGGACTTGATGATCCTGGTGTTTTTTTCCCAACTGGCATGTTTCTGTGGTTTATCTGTCTGTCTTGCCTATGTCCCCCTCCAGCTTCCTGTGAAGGAAAAAATAAAACAAAAAAATAACCCTATCCCAGCCAAACCCAGAGAGAGCCCTTGCCATATTTAATTAATCACAATTTCATAGAGCATGCATAATATAATAATGTAGACTGAAAGATCTAAGGGAAAATTATCTTTCCAACTAAGTAATTTACTCTTTTCAAGAACCCCGTTCATTGTCTGTGGGTGGGACCTTGCTGGCAAATTTACCACATCCTTTATGAATAAAGCAATTTCTCCATGGTATCCATGTTGTTCCAGCAACTGGATGGTATGCCTATGCAGCAGAAATATTTCAAATAAAATGCAGTTTTATATGAAAATTTCTTACCTTTATATCTAACGGCAATGGAGAGATGAGATGCTACTTGATGCAAGCAAGGTGTTGGTTTATTTTTGTGCAAAGCACCAGCTTATATATTCTAAAAATCAAAACTTTTACATCATTTCTAATAATAATTGGTTAGTGTGACTGTGTGCAGCAAGTGATTGTTTAGTAACATTTTATCGGGACGCAACTCCTTATTGAGACAAAGCTTACATTCCTTTTGCTTGACACTGCTTAAATTCTAGACATTTGTTATCTCTAACACAAAACATCTGCTGACGTTTTGCTCTTTACGTCTTTTCAGACCTTCACATTATCTATCTGTGCCCTAGAAGTAATTTTCCACTAGTTCAGTTGCATTCTGTACCCATGGCTTTCGTCCCACTAAAGTCAAAATATCCCTGTATACCAGTCTCTCAGTACACTGTGCAGAGTCTAACAAAGCATTTCCTGCATATACCAAAGAACAGTTACTGTAGGACTTCTCTTCCAGCAAAGATAGGATTTAGCATGCTCATCACTTAGGTTACTGAGCAATTCCTGAATTTTTTAACCCTTTGTTTATTGAAAACTAAGTAATTAGCATGCACTGACCTTTGTGGCATAAAAGTCTGTTTTAACCTGAGGGAAAAGAAAATGTGGCAAACGTAAGTGTAATTGTTACTGTATACAGTATTCCAATACATCCCAAAGTATCCAAATATCTTGGAATGTTTCTTTATGCGACTATCTCATAACACTGTACTTCTGTCAGGGTGTCAAAAGTGCTGTGAGCTGTTGCTTCAGATTTCACAATTTCAGCAAATTTCAAATAATAAAAAGTTACTTTTATTTACAACAATTAAAAACCTGTATCACAGATGTTTCGACATCAGGATATATGAAGATATTCTATGGACATGGAGTTAGGGATTGCATCATGTGAGAAAAGGAAACTGTTTCACTAACTGCTGTTAATTTTCTTGTCTTAAATATATTGAAGAGCAAGGCAAAAGAAAGTTAGATGTGTATGCATTAAATTCTAGTATAAAACTCTATCTTCAAAAGAAGTTAATTAATATTTTCTAATAAAATGGCATGAAAATTAAAAAATGTGTTCTTTTGAGAAATCCATTGTATCTAATTTTAGTAATTTTGTAATATATGCATAAAGAGAAGTAGATATACAAGTCAGTGAAAAATTTCCAATTTCAGTCTTTTTATCTCCTTGAGTTTGACTTCGTAGTCCTAAAGAAGGTTTTGAGGGGGGAAAAAAAAAATAAAACAGAACAAAAAGAGAATCTTTGCAGGATGTTTGTGTTTTGTTTTGTTTGTTTTTTTTTTTCTTTGTTTGCTTGTTTGTTCTGATTTTTTGGGGTGTTTTGGTTGTTTATTTTGTAGTCATGCACTAAGTTCAATTTTAAGTTTAGGTGTAAGGTATTTTCAGTGACACTAGTCTTCAGTGATTCAATGACTCTATAGGGACTGTGCATACATACTTTAGGAATATTACTTTGCTAAGCACACCAATGTTTTCAGGGATTCTGGAGCAGACAGATTAATCTACCTTAAATTTGAAGATGCTATTAAATGAATTATACTAGAAGGCAATAACATAATCCAGAAGACCTCAGGAAGACAATAAATAAGTAAACAACAACAACAACAACAAAAAAGACAGAAAAGTCTACTTATGGTGTTGAACTGAATAAATTCCATCACTTACGTAATGATAAATTAATGGAAATTCCATACTGCAGATTCATAGTGCCTGTTATTACAGCCTTTATAGTATCATTATTTGTAAACCAAGAGTCTTCGAGTCAGCCACTTATACTCAACACAGGCAAAGCCTACAGCAAGTGTAAATTTTAAGAGAGTCTTTGAATGATGTGCCTTAATATGTTAATAATACATTTTTCATGAACAGACAACTCAAGCAGCAACATCTGTAGCACTTTCCAATTTAATGAGCATAATTAAAATGCCTTCTTGAAAATGTTCCTCAAAACAAGAAAAAGTCTTTCTGTTTGAAAAAGAAATGACAGTGTTATAATTGTCAGTAAAACTTTTAGATGTGGACATTCACAATTTTTTGTAGAAAATATCTGTGTTTCTACATAATTCACTAAAATGACTTATATTTATAAAAATACAACATCACTTTTATTCAATAGGGCTTGACAAGAAACATTTTTAGGTAATCTGGAGTACTTCATTAGAAAGCAAACAGAATCTTTTTAGATTTGATACATTACAGAGCAGAAATATGCAACAATTTCTTCAATTCATGCTTTGTTCTCTTCACTCATTAAGTCTTTCATTATGATTATTGAAAAGTACTTTGAGGTGTTAATAAATAAGGTATTAAAAATGAGAAAGACATTATTTTTTCAATGAAACAAACAAAAAATAAAAATCAGAAATACCTTTACAAAAGAATCAGGTAAAGAATAAATATTTGTATTTTAAAAAAAAAGTAAGTTTCAACTTCTGTAATCAAGTAATAAAGAATATAATTGTTGATGAAAAATATGCCTAAATGTTACTTCGGATTTTTTTTTTTAATATATTTTATCTTTTTAGACAAATGTTACACAACAACTGTTCTTAGAACTTCAAAATTATTCCTCTTGATTCTGGCTGCTATGAATAACAGAGGAATTTTTTGAAAATTCTTCACATGTCAAACAATCATCTTTTAGTATGCACAACTGCAGAATTATTCATAAGTATACAAAAATATCTGAAAGAAAAACTTTCAAAAGTCAAGCTGGATGTTATTTAAATCCTATTCTTAGGTGAGAAGATTAAAACTATATGTGCTAATTATGTGTTCCATTATTCTTCTAGAATAAATAAAACATTTGTCATTCATGCAAGGTAAGACAGCCTTGTAATTTAGGAGATAAGAAAGTAATAACAACATAATAAAAGCACCTTTCTTTAGTGAGTAGAATATTTCCTAGGGTAATACTCTGGGGAGGAAATTTGAGTAATGATAAAATCAGTCTTTCAATAAGACTTTCAGTTTAATGGTTGGCATCAGTCATTTAGCTGTTCTACTTAATTCTGTGAAGAGTTTGTTTCTTGAACTACCCTGGCAGTCTAACTCGTATTTTAATTCAAGAAAAAAAAAATGCTAAGAAATTGCCAGAAATAAGAATAATAACTGTTTTATACAGTATACAGTAAAGGTGGATTGAAAGGGGGTTTTGAACAGCTTCAAGAAGACAAGAAGGTCTTCTTCTATGGATATCTAAACCTTTTATGAACATGTGGAACCATAGAAGCAGTTTTATCCCTATGACTCTCCAAGTTGAGATAAAGAGATAAAGCATTTTAATAAGAAAAAATGAGATAATGCAATGCACAATTACTTTAGCTTATTTGCAAAAAAACATTCAGCAAAATGCAGAAAGCAGCCACAAACAGATGACAGTAAACAAACTCCCCACAGCTCACTGTTCTGCTGCCATCTTACAGAAGACAGCAATGCTCCAGACCCAGAGCCTAAAAGCAGCAACCAAAATATGAACCCTCTCATGTTACAAGCTGAACTTGAAGTCCCATAAAACTTTGCTCCAACCAACATTTTCATTTGAAACTGGCATGACGACAGGATGATTTTGTATAACAGAAGTAACTCAATTCATGACAAGTATTTAAGAATATAGTCCCTCTAACTCTGTGGCTTGGGTTGTAATATTAAATATTAACAAACAGTGAGAGTAAGTGGATGAACATTACCAAAATTGTGAGAAAGAAAATAATATTTTAGTAATGAAATAACAATAAATTTTAAAAGCTTCAGAGGAAATCTGGAGGTCAAAGAGAAAAACTTATGACAAATGTGAGTATAACTAAAAAGAAAACTGGAAAAAGCAACTAGGGGCAAACCTTGCTGGGTTTGCTTTGATGATGGCTTGTTTAAAAAAAAACAAAAACCAAAACATAAAAAACCCCCAAAAACACTTATTTGACAAGGTGTAGATGGAAGTGTCAAATATGCCGCACACATGGCTCAGACAGACAACCGTGTCCTGGGCTGCATTAAGAGAAGCATTACCAGCAGGGCAAGGGAGGTGATTCTCCCCTTTTACTCTGCTCTCATCAGACCCCACTTGGAGTATTGTGTGCAGTTCTAGAGCCCCCAGCACAAGAAGGACATGGAGCTGTTGGAGAGAGTCCAGAGGAGGGTCACAAAGATCATCAGAGGGCTGGAGCTATGAGGACAGGCTGAAAGAGTTGGGGCTTTTCAGCCTGGATAAGAGAAGGCTTCGAGGAGACCTTATAGCAGCCTACCAGTATCTGAAGGGGGCCTACAGGAAGGCTGAGGAGGGACTGTTCACAAGGTCTTGTAATGACAGCACAAGGGGGAACGGGTTCAAATTGGCAGAGGGGAGATTTGAACAGGATGTTAGGAAGAAATTCTTCACAGTGAGGGTAGTGAGGCACTGGAACAGGTTGCCCAGGGAGGTTGTGTCTGCTCCCTCCCTGGATGTGTTCAAGGCCAGGCTCGATGAGATCTTGAGCGACCTGATCTAGTGGGAGGTGTCCCTGCCTATGGTGGGGGGTTGGACCTGGATGATCTTTGAGGTCTCTTCCATTCTGTGATTCTATGATTCTATGTGATGGAAGTTGAGAGGAAAGGGAGCTTCCTAGTCTTTAAATATCTCTCCCACTTTTGACTCTGGTGAACAGATTCCTGTGATATTGTGATGGAAGAGTGGAGAACCTTGAGCAAAGTAAACAGTAATTCAGGTCTTCCAAAGCAAGTCTGTAAGTATGAGCAAAATCCACCTTAGGAAGAGCCTTCTTTGGAGTACTTAAGCCCAGACTGGAGCTCAAATACAGTGACACCCATCATCTGGAGCCTGCTTTAATGTTTGTCTCGGCCAGTCAGATCATTTCAATCTATTCCCAAAAGCAGTACCTGCAAAATTTCTATTTTTAACAGAAATGGAAAATAATTATCTAGTAAATTTCTCTTTTTGTTTGTTTGATGGAGTTTAGTATGGTTGTTTTGTTTGGGATTTTTGTTTGTTTGTTTCTATGTAAGTTCTTCTTCACATCACCAGGTATAGCATAGTTTCATGGCCCTTGAATGTAAAATGACTTTGGGATCAACAGTGGCACTGATAAAGGGAACTTGCACATTTTTTTTCTTACATAATGAAGCTAATTATACCAAACCATGTTCAACTAGTATTTCTATGGTGTCACTTTAAAACCAGAGAGTCATAACTTTAGAAAAATATTGAGGTTTGGGGTTTTTTTCTTAATTCATTTATGTATACTGATATTATTTCAAGTTGATTATATCAGATTAAAAGTTCAGAAAAATAAAACAAAATCACAAAATCAGACAGGTTGGAAAAGACCTAAAAGATCATCCAGTCCTACCTATCACCCAGTCCCAGCCAATCAAATAGACCATGGCAGTAAGTATCCCATCCAGTCTTTTTCTTGAATGCCTCCAGGAATGGTGACTCCACCACCTCCCTGGGCAGCCCATTCCTTGTCAAATCCTTCCCTCTGTGAAGAACTTCTTCCTAATATCCAGCCTATACCTCCCCCAGAACAACTTGACACTGTGTCCTCTTCTTCTGTTGCTGGTTGCCTGTGAAAAGAGACCAACTTTCACCTGTCTAGAACCTCTCTTAAGGTAGTTGTAGACAGCAATGAGGTCACCCCTGAGCTTCTTCCTCTCCAGTCTAAACAACCTCAGCTTCTTCATCCTCTCCAGGCCCCTCACCAGAATTGTGGACATGTTCCATTACCTCCATCTCTCTTCAATTGAGGGTACCAGAGCTGGACACAGTACTCAAGATGTGGCCTGATCAGTGCCAAGTACAGGGGCAGAATAACCTCCCTTGTCCTCCTGGCCACACAATTCCTGATACAGGCCGAGAAACCATTGGCTCTCCTGGCCACATGGGCACACTGCTGGCTCATATTTAGCCTACTATATACCAGCACCCCCATGTCCCTTTCTGCCTGGTTGCTCTCCAGCCACTCTGTCCCCAGCCTGTAGTGCTTCTTGGGGTTGTTGTGGCCAAAGTGTAGAACTCTGCACTTAGCCTTGTTAAATCTCATCCCATTGGCCTCTACCCACCCATCCAGCTTGTCAAGGTCCCTCTGCAGGGCTCTCCTACCCTTTAACAGATCCACACCTGCTCCTAACCTGGTGTCATCTCCAAACTTACTGATGATGGACTCAATCCCCTTGTCTAGATCACAAAGAAAGATACTGAACGTGACTGGGCCCAGCACTGATCCCTGGGGCACGCCACTGAATGTGGCACCATTCACCACCAGTCTCTGAGCCTGGCCATTCAGCCAGTTCTTGACCCATTTCAGAGTGGATCTGTGCAAGCCGCGAGCTGTCAGCTTTGCCAGGAACTTGTTGTGGCAGATGGTGTCAAAGGCTTTGCTGAAGTCCAGGTAGACTACATCCACAACCATTCCCGCTTTCACCAGACATGTAACTTGATCATAAAAGGAGATCTGGTTGGTCAGGCAGGACCTACCCCTCTTAAATCCATGCTGGCTGGGCCTGATCCCTTGGCCATCCTGAAGGTGCACTGTGAAAGCACTCAAGATGATCTGTTCCATAACCTTGTCTGGCACTGAGGTCAGGCTGACAGGTCTGTAATTTCCCAGTTCCTCCTTCTGGCCCTCCTTGTGTATGAGCATCTCATTGGCCAGCTTCTAGTCATTAGGGACCTCTCCAGCGAGTCAGGACTGTTGATAAATGATGGAGAGTGTCTTGGCCAGCTCTTCTACCAGCTCTCTAAGTACACTAGAATGGATCCCATCTGGTCCCATGGAGGTGTGAGGACCCAAGTGGCTCAGCAGGTCCCTTACTCCTTCCTTCTGGATTACAGGGCAACTGTACTGGTCTGTGGTTCCATCTGCCAGTTGTCCTGGAGGCAACCTGTCCCACTATTGGAGACTGAGAAAAATAATGTGTTAAGTACCCCTGCCTTTTGTTACTATATTCCCCTCCACATCCAGTAAAGGGTGGAGGTTGTCATTGCCCATTCTTCTGCCATTAGTATATTTATAGAAACATTTTTTATTCTCCTTGTGCTGGTTTGAACTAATTGGAGAATTTGAATGAGAAATTAGGCTCTAGGCTGAGAAATGAAAATACATGATGATACTTCACTCACAGCTTTACTGAGAAAGAAAAAAAAAAGTTTTAAGAGTTGTAACCCAAATATAGATAAGTCAGATTGCTTCAGACCTCTCTGGGCTGTGGTAGCTTTCTCCCTGCCTTTTGTAGCTGATTCCGAATAATCCTACTAACTTCCTACTGCTAACCCCCAGCTGATCTACCTTTGCCTATCTGCTGCATTAACAGATCGTGAGATAAGATTGGGGAACGGGGGAAAGGTGGTAGGGGTGGTTGGTGAGCCCTCTTAGGGATTTTGATCTCTGGGAGGAGTGTGGTGTTTCCATATTACCTTTTTACTGTATATATCTGTAAATATTTGTTATCCATTGTAAATATCTGCTTGTATATCATGCATACCTGTAAATACAAAGCTTCATTCCTTAACTTCCACCTGACTGAGTTGTAGTCTGGGTTATTTCACAGTGTGGGGGGCAGATAGCTGCTAAACCACCACACTCCTTTACAGCAGTGGCCAATCTAAGTTCAAAATGGGCTTTTGCCTCTATTTTATTTCCTACAAGACCTAGCAACATCCTTAAACTCTTCCTGGGATACCTCCACTTTTTTTCCAAAGGTGATACATCCTTTTTTCCCCCCTTAATTCTTTTAGAAGCTCCTTGCCCATCCAGTCCATCTGTCTCCCCCATTGGCTCATCTTCCAGCACATTGGGACATCCCATTCCTGTGCCTTTGAGAATTCTTTCTTGAAGTAGGTCCAGCCTTCCTGGACCACTTTGTTTTCAAGAGCTGTTTCCCAAGGAACTTTCTGAGTTAGTTCCTTAAATAAGCTGAAGTCTGGCCTTCAGAAGTCCAGTGTGAAGGTTTTGTTGATGCCACTCCTGGTTTCACTATATACTGAAAACTCTATTATTTCATGGTCACTGAACCCCAGGTAGCCTCTGATCATCCTATCTCTCATCAGTCCTTCTCTATTTGTAAACAGCAAATTGAGCAGGGCTGCATCCCCAGTAAACTCACATAACATCTGGGATAAGAAGCTATCCTCCATACACCCTATGAATCTTCTAGACTGCCTCTTCTCTGCAGTGTTAAATTCCCAGCAGATGTCTGGCAGGTTAAAGTTGCCCACAAGAACAAGGGCATTTGATCTTGAAGTAGGCTCCAGCTGCTTAAAGAATAATAAACCAACCTATAATCTATATCAGACTCCAACCAGGATGTCTTGTTGGCCTTCCTCCCTAATTCTTACCCATAGTGACTCAACTTGATCATTTTTAATCTCTGCTTCCATGCCACCCAGAGCCTTCCTAATATCCAGCGGCACTCTTCCACCCCTTCTTCCTTGTCTGTCTCTCCCAAAGTGTCTAGTTCCTGAAGAGTCTGTAGCCATTGATTACTGTACTCCAACTGTATAAGTCATGCCACCACATTTCTGTGATGGCGACAACATGACAGTTTCAGGGTTTCTTTCCATAATTGTTTTTATATGCTGTTGACCAGAGATTTATGTGTAGAATAATTGAAATTTAATAACAAGTCATAATTGTGATTATTAAAGAGGTGGTTGTTCTTTTCAGCATTCTCCTGAGTAGTAGTAAATTTTCTGTTGATACTGCTTCAAGCTATTCTCCATTTATCACATGTATTTGCACTGTCTGAAAAAATTAAAGTACAGTAGGAAATTATATCAGTGCTTGTCAGCCAAATAAACTGACCTCTTCACCAAAATGGAAGTAATGCCTTACTTCAATAAATGCAGGACATTCCAATGGCACAAATGTAATTTTTTAAGTGACATGCAAGCTGGTACTGAATCTTTACAGACACTTTTTATTTAATGTAATAATACTTTCTGGTCAGATTGAGAGTGCATTTGTACCACCTGTACCATACTTATATAGACTATTTACTAGGTAGAGGATATGCTTATATATGTTAAAAAGTCCTTTCCATGCTTTGCCATTTTTTTCCAACTTTTTTTTTTTTTGCTGTTGTTGTTGTGTTCATATTTTCATCATGAAGTAGTCAGAAATATTTCAAAGAACTTTAAGAAAGGGACAGTATAATTCCCTGAATTCCCCATCAAAATATTAACCCATTTCTGTCTTAATCCACCTGACTGCCTTCTCATCCTCAATGAACACATACCTTTCCAGACCAAAGCTCACTGTAATTGTTGTTTTTGTTGTTTTGAGGAATTAGAAGGACGTGGGGAAATAAATAATTATCATAGGTGGAAGAATGTTTATTCTAACATTTTAAAGTGCCAGCTAAACCTCTAACTAATGAAGTTTTATGACATTTGGTTAAGTTTGTTCAAAAGCAAGAATTTCAACTGGGAAATGTTATTGATAGAAATGTAGGCATAGCTTTTCTATACAGCTACACATCAGTCAAAAACTAAGTGCAACTTTAGATGCTGTAGTCCATATTAGAGATAATCAAGCACCCTTCAATTAATCTGTTCTCTATGTAGCATATCTTGATCTGGACTTGTAAAATATACATGTTTCATCATGTAAGGTTTGAAATATTTACATTGAATATGTAGCTCTTAGAATAAGTTAACACACAGTTTTTTAATTATAAAATCCTTAAACCTAAAGTATTTTCTGAAGACTGTAACACCTCTACTAAGCACTGTCTTTAAAGGGATATTCCCAGACATAGATTTTTCTTTGAAAAAATGACACTTAATATGAGGGTATTTAACATAGTATATAAGTATGTAAATAGTTACTTGTGTGCATATGTAATTATGTGTGTGCATATGTATATATAATTTTTATATATATGTGTATATATGTCTATGTAACTGTATATAGTCATATACTTGTGTGCAAATAACTTCTCTTTTTTTTATGTAAAAAGGGGTTGGGTGCTCCCTTGAACACATGTAACACCAGTGGCATAAAGTCAGTTAAAATTTGTAAAGTCACAAATATACTTTAATTGATAACAGAAGCAAACTGATACAAAATATGAGCTACATAGCACAATCAACTTGAAGGTATTGATTTGGAGATGAAAAACAAACAACACAAATGAATAAAAAAACAAACCAAACCAAAACAAAAAATATCCCCCCAAACTCCACAAAAATAGTTTTAACAGAGTTTGTGCAGTTTCATCTGGTAGCTAAAAATATATTTTTACATGTTTTGTTAAAACATGTAGAATTTGTGATACCTAGTTACAGCTGTCCATTTAAAAAGGTTGGAGCAGCTTTGGAGTAGCAATTAAAAAGTTCATCTAATGGAAAAATGATGATCAGATTTAACTTTTCTCATATCAAAAGAAAATACTTTATTTGCCTTTAATGTCAAGAAGTAAATACCTACTGAGTCAGGCTATTAATTGTACGTGTTTACCAAGAGATCATATATACAGCTGAAGAAATGACCAGCTATAATTGGTCTTTACCTCAAGGGAGTTAGGGATTATTCTTGTTAGACTGGTATGACACAAATCTGGATCCTGACCATCTGGAAGAGACTTTCCTTTTCCAATATGCCTATATTTCCCTGCTGAGAAGCCTTCTGCCAGAACAAGCCCCTGTCAAATTTCACAATGTGGCTTGTCTATCACCATCATGAATCAGCATTTTATTCTGTAGCAGGTTAGCAATGAGAATTAGTTAGTTAGCTGATTCCATCCTTATTAAAGAATGTTATCCATAATTACTTAAAATCAAATTGGGTTCTAATTAGTTTGTTTAGGTAGCTTCAAAACAAGACTCTGTGTTTCTTAATACTTTCTCTCTTGTATATTTACATACTTGCCTTAAGTCAGAAACTGAAAAGGACACAGTGTGCATTTTTTTTTAATATAAAATCTTATTATTTCAATAGAAAGATGTTATTACAGTATGAAGTGATAAAAATATTTTAATAATCAGTTAAAAAATTGTTATTTTTCACCAAAAAAATCAATTTGCAACTACTTAGAGTGTACCAATCAAATTAGCATTTTCTACTTAGATACTTGTTTACTACAAGTCCTCCCTATTTCCAGATGTCCTAACAACTTCAGTTAGATTTACAGAATCAATTTATCATAATTCTGTTATATTAAAATTATTTTTTTACCTCATTCTCTTACTTTCTTTAACCATACTTTTAAAAAAAGGTACAAATCTAAACTTCCACACATAGAACTAATGAGCATACAAACATCATTTATTAGGCAACAGGAAGATCTAATTAAATTTTATGGTGGAGTTTTTTGTGTTCGTTTGTTTTTTACAGAACTTAATTTCTCTTCCCAAATTAGAAATGATTGTGCTGTTGCTTCCTTCTGTTAAAATTGTTCAGATATTGTTATTGATATTGCAGTTCCCAATGCTGTATGTAATATTTTCACTTCATCAGACTATTTTCTTATCTTCATTCATTTACTGTCTCTTTCAGTTTGTTCCTGTTCTTTTAAACAGAGAGTTGTGTTTTGTTTTCTCCAAGTTTTTAAAATTTCCTTAGTTATGTAGATGGTTAAAATAAACTGCCTTATCAAGAGGTCCTGTCTCTGTAACATTTGTAGAGAAGGATGAAGGCAGTTTATTGGGATAATTTCCTCCTCTCATAGTCCTCTACTACTACAACACAGCACCTGCTACATACTATGTACCGCCAGATCTTCATACTCACTCAAATGCATTCTTAATGTTACAGGGGAATTGTGGGTGGAGTTGCTGCAGTAACTGTGATATTTAATCTAACTTTTATTTAATAAGAAAATAACATAGACAATAGAGAATCATTTATAGTTTAAAATTTTCATTCTAACAGGTGCACACGGTCTCCTTCTTTCACCCTCCTTGCCCCTCAAGCTACTCTTCTAATGGTTTCCCCAGCATCTTCTCTCTAGATTGGACTACAGGGCAACCAATCCTAATCTCAATGCATAGTGTTACCACCTTGGACTTTCTCTTCAAGGTGGAGTTGAAACCCAAATATGGAGTTTCCACCACAAGTGATTGTCTTCACTATTTATTGGACAGAAGTCGTGGAAGTTACCAAGTCCCAAGACATTGTTTAAGGCAAATTAATGGTTGTTACTGTGACTTCTGTAACTCTTTGATCTCTGCATCTCAAATATGAAATGAGTTTGTGAAGTTTACAGCAGTTACATAACAAAGTTCACTTTTGCTTTGTTTGAAAATAAATACTGCACTAATTTAGTAATTTCAAGTGGGGCAGTAGTAGAGAAGACTTCATTTGCATCTGTAGTGCTTCAAGTATGCATTGCCCCATGGTATCTAGGTAACACACTCATTCTTTATACTGCTATACACATTTTTCTAAATTTGCAAACTTCCCTCAAAAAAATATGTACACATAATTTAGAACATAAGTCTGTTCCTGTTCTAAAAAAAGCTTGCCATCTTTAGGTTTGGAGAACCATATATAGATATGTCTTCAACTACAATGTGACCTTTCCAGTCCTCGGTTGTTACAAATAAGGGGGAATAAGGTGAGAAATTAATTATAATATATTAATTATTTGTTAATTTGGGTCCTTGTCCCATGTAACGTGATAGAGAGGCTATAAAGTTCAGTTGAGAATTATATTCACAACGGGAACAATCACAAACAATTTGAGAATAGTATTTGGAAAAGATAGATCCAAAACCACTTGCTAAAGAAAGGAACTTCCTGGGAACGTTAGGAATATATATAATACTCTCTATGCTGTTTGCTGATTGTGGGAATTCCTCTTATTATCCATTTCTATTGGAAAATCTTCCTGAAATACTGCTGCTGCATAGTCCACATGTGTGGTGGGGGCAAAGACCGATGAGAGAAGAGCTCACACACTCTGCAGCTCACCCCTTTTATCAAAGCCAATCTAAATTTGTCAGACGTTTCATGAAAGCATTTATAAAGACAGGAAAAAAGAAGTGGGTGTCATTAGCAGAAAAGCATCTGTTCTTTGCCCAGACGTTTTCCAGCACAGGGTCTGTCTGTCTTACCTTGCCCTGGATGGGCACGTGGCTTGGGGGAAGAGCCATGTGAATGAACCAGCCACAGTCCTGGGAAGCTGGAGGTGTCTTGCCCTGGCTCACTCTCCCCCAACTTCTCCACTTTTCCCCATCCTGGCTTCATGGGGAGAAGGGGCTTTGAATGTACTGCCGCATCAGTATATGGCTAGAATTATTTTATTTTAATTTTGACAAGCTTTGCAATCACTTCAGATTTTCATTTGCAAATATTTGTGAAAGTTTACTCATTTGAATGCTCAGATGCCAAATATGGGATTCATTTAACCACATATGCATTTCAGGTGGAAAGTATATATGAAATTACATATCTGGAACATCAGCTCTTGAATATAAAACATGTATGAGGGATAGTTAACTACCAAGACATAGGGCATTTAAAAAAATATTTTGTTAGTTCTTTCACAGAAAACTCTTGTCAAGTAAATGTAGACATTTTGAAAACAAAATCTTTATAACAAATTCTGCCATCAGAAGCATGACCAAACTAAAGAAATCAGTTGTATGTGAGAAGCCTTCTTCCAGTTGCACCTAATCCATAATGATATAGATTCTAAAAACAATAAATTGAATTTATAGTTATAAATAAAGAAATATTTAGGATTCCATTTGCCTTTCACGGAAAATCTGTCTTGTCATTTCTAGTATATTTCTGTATCCATTTAATCTAATTTTAGTGGACAAAAAAAAATCACAAATGTAGACATATCTGTAAGTAAGATTCAGGAATTTTCAAGTCAGCATGAAAAGCACAGTAATAGAAAAATCAAATAATTTGGTAACTGCTTCCTTCTCCTCAGGAAAAAAAAAACACAAAACCAAAACAAAACAAAAATACCCAACACATTTTAATGAAAGCTTCATTATTCTAAGATAATGTTAAAACTGTCATAGAACAAATAAATTGTCTGGTGAAAGCGGGGAAGAATCTGGACGTAGTCTACCTGGACTTCAGCAAAGCCTTTGACACCATCTGCCACAACAACTCCTGGCAAAGCTGGCAGCTCATGGCTTGGACAGAGCCACTCTGAAATGGGTCAAGAAGAGGCTGGAGGGCCACACCTAGAGAGCAGTGGTGAATGGTGCCACATTCAGTTGGCAACCAGTCACTAGTGGTGTACCCCAGGGACCAGTGCTGGACCCCATCCTGTTCAATATCTTTATTGATGATCTGGATGAGGAGATTGAGTCCATCATCAGTAAGTTTGGAGATGACACCTAGTAAGGAGCAGGTGTGGATCTGTTAGAGGGTAAGAGGGCCCTGCCGAGGGACCTTGACAGGCTGGATGGGTGGGTAGAGGCCAATGGGATGAGATTTAACAAGGCTAACTGTATAGTTCTACTCTTTGGCCACAACAACCCCAAGAAGCACTATAGGCTGGGGACAGAGTGGCTGGAGAGCAACCAGGCAGAAAGGGATGTGGGGGTGCTGGTATATAGTAGGCTAAATATGAGCCAGCAGTGTGCCCATGTGGCCAGGAGGGCCAATGGTTTCCCGGCCTGTATCAGGAATCGTGTGGCCAGCAGGACAAGGGAGGTTATTCTGCCCCTGTACTTGGCACTGATCAGGCCACATCTTGAGTACTGTGTCCAGCTCTGGTCCCTTCAATTGAAGAGAGATATTGACTGGATCATGTCCAGAGAAGAGCAACAAATCTGGTGAGGGGCCTGGAACACAAGCCCTATGAGGAGAGACTGAGGGAGCTGAGGTTGTTTAGCCTGGAGAGGAGGAGGCTAAGGGGTGACCTCATTGCTATGTACAACTAACTAAATGGAGGTTGTAGCCAGCTGAGAGTTGATCTCTTTTCACAGGCAAACAGCAACAGAACAAGGGGACACAGTCTCAAGTTGTGCTGGGGGAGGTATAGACTGGCTATTAGGAAGAAGTTTTAGGAAGAGTGATTTGCCATTGGAATGGTCTGCCCAGGGAAGTGGTGGAATCGCCATCCCTGGAGGTGTTCCAGAAAAGACTAGATGGGGCATTTAGTGTCATCAGCTAGGGCTGGGTGATAAGTTGGACTGGATGATCTTGAAGATCTCTTCCAACCTGGCTTATTCTATTCTATTCTATTCTATTCTATTCTATTCTATTCTATTCTATTCTATTCTATTCTATTCTATTCTATTCTATTCTATTCTATTCTATTCTATTCTATTCTATTCTAAATATCAGTGGTGATTTAAAATATTCAGACCTGATTCCCAGGGCTTTATGCAATACTTGTATTTCAATGAACTATCAAAGGATTAGAAAAGATAAAGCTTCAAAAACTTCATAAGTTTCTCAAAATATTTATTTGTTATATATACTTTTTCTAAGAGTTGCAGTTGGTTAATATCCCAAATATTTTTAATTTTAAATATTTTTTTTCCCTAGAGGAAGTAAAAGACATACCAGTGACACCACCTGTAAAGTCCAGAAATGGAAATGGAGAAGCCATGACAAATTGCCTACATTGTGAAATAGAAATATGCCCAATTTTACTGCTGTCATAATTTGTCACTCTTGTATATGCAATTTCTTTGTTATCATTCGTGTATGTTGCTCTTCTGTGTATTCCCTTTAGTGAAGGATATTTTTCTGTATATTGCTTTTTAGTATCTGTCCTGGTAGGGCATAAATCTTGACAGACTAGTTTAACCCTTGCTCTCCTCCTGTTTCGAGTCCACGAATTGAGTGGATGAGCAAACAATGGAGGGTTTGGGTCCTGAGGGATAGGAGCTTAGCAACACCAAGTCAGGCGTCTTGTGCTGCTCCTCAACACACCTGCATGGTCACAGGACGCACTGTTTTGAATTCATTGATCAAAACAATGATGCTAATGCCTATCGGCCAGTTTAATTTTCATAATAATGTATTTAATAGGGAGTGATTTAAAAAACATGACTTTTCCAGCGCTGAATCTCCACTGTTAGGAGCACCCCATTCAAAGCTCTTTTATACTGGGAATCATGGTGGTCACATGTTTGCAGCTTGCACCAGCAGCTTAGTAGCAACCCATTTCTTCTTTCCTTTCCTCTGCCTGGAATATTATGCATTTTTGCCCTAAGGGTCAACACATTGTGAGTACACATGCTAGAGTTAATGCTAAGACTCCATAACCATAGTTAGAATTTTCCTGTTTTCGCATTCCTATTTTCCAAGTTCTGATTGTTTAAACTGCTTAATTCCATGTTTATAAATATCCTTTGTGCAACTACTTTCTGTTAACCAAAAAATCCAAAAGAACCTTAGGGAATTTTCCTGATTTTAAAATTATTAATAATAATAGAAAATATCCACAATGAAAATTAGCATTTGTAATTCATAATAGATTATTAATTTCCACAACAATATCATGACACGATAAGTGGTATATTATGCTTTTAGATAGATGTAGAAAACAAAGACTGAAAAGCAAATGTTTAATGTAAAGGTAACATTTTATGGTACAATAAGGATTTTGCTTGCTTGTTTTTTAATCTTAAATTACTAGTCTTAGTACAAATCCTGTTTGTACAGGGTAATGTAAGTACATTCTGCCCTTCTGCTAAAGAGACAGCATCCTACTGTTTGCATCTGTATCTGTTAAAAGAACAGGTGCAAGATATTTCTATGCCAGTAAGTCTCCTATGTTACCTTCAGTCTGAATGTACAACTTGATAGAAGATTTTCTGAGCTGCAAGCAGCTTTTTGTCCAATATGTTTTGGCAGTGTGCTAGGATCTTGTCATGTAGTTGTGTCATGTCATGTTATACTATACAATGTAATACTCTAGAAAAATATGCCCACATGAAAAATGAACTTCTTTCTGAAGGCGGTTAGAGCTAAGAGCCAAATTCCAGTGTCGGGCCCTGAACATGCCATGACACCCAAGTGCTTGTTAGTCTGTGTTAAATTATGTTAAAATGTGCAGCTGTATCATGACCAGGTAATCAAGAAAGGATAGATGAGAAGGAACTTCATCAACCTTGTCTAGCACCTTCTCTTCTTCAGGTGGGAGCAGTATTTCCATGCAGGCAATCACATTCAGACATGGCTGGAGAAACATTGCAGCTGTGCTTTCCTGATCCTGGTCACAGAATCACAGGATGTTAGGGGTTGGAAGAGACCTCCAGAGATCATCAAGCCAACCCTGCTGCCAGAGCAGGACCATAATCTATTACAGGTGAACACAGGAACACATCTACACAGATATTGATAGTCTCCAGAGGAAACTCCATAACCTCTCTGGGGAAGCCTGTTCCAGTGCTCTGTGAGCCTGTCACAGGGCCTGGGCCTGATCCTGACATTTGCCCACGGGCACAGCCTTTGGGCACAGCTTTATGGCTGTCTAGTCACTGAGTACTTGCAAGGCCAGCAGGCACCCTGGTCATCCCTGTCACAGCCTTTCTCTCTTGGTCAGTTACTGTGGGATTGCCCTTGGAGGGCTTCTTCTCTGCTGGTCTCCCTCACCCTAAGCTCCCATATTCCTGCCAGACCTTGCCATTCTCTGACATCTAAAATGAGTTGAAGGCAATGTCTTTAAAACTGAAAAAGAAAAAAATAAATCACATAATTCTTATTCTGCAATCAAAGTTGAAGATTATAACTGATAAATAGCATAATGATTTTACATTTCCATGGGGTAAAATTCTGTAGTAATAATTTTATTTTTAACTTATGGGAAAAGTAGTTTTATAATTACAAAACATTGATGCAGAACCATTCATCTAATGTCCCAAAATAATTTTATCTTGCTATATTATGTAAGCCAAGTTCCCTTGCTAGATGATGAACAAAGATGACTGAAAATTATGTGCTTCTTATGTTTCTAGTCCAATGGAGACATATTTTACAGTTTACTTAAATTACTCCAGTAGTTATAAAGGGTATATGTCATACTAAGGATGTATGTAAAAGAAAAATCATGGTAGTTCATATTCTATGTCTCTGAAAAATTCCAGATTATGTATTAGAAGTTCACCTTTTACATTAACAGCTGAGGAGCATGTTAAACAACAGATAAAATGAGATTTTATTTTGAAATTATCAGTTTGTGAAGAAATTTAGGAATTATTAATACACTAGCCACTGCCTTGTCTAGATTCTGAATGCTGATTATCTAATTGTTCATAGCAACATCTGTAAGATCCTGAGTTAAGGAAAGAAGGGAAGAAAAATGGGAATAAATAAATCACATTGGGCCAATAGTAAAAAAAAAATAATTTAAAGCATTAATAAGATGTTTCGAGAAATTAAGTTTATCAAATTAGTATTGATTTTTTGAATTAAAATTAAAAAATCACTGGAAGTATGTCTGGTGACAATCAATAGAATTTAATAGGTCTTGTTACACTAACCTAGTATCATTTTTAATTTGATTATCAATATCATTAATAAAAGTAAAGATGCTGGCATAATAAACTTCTGTAATACACAGGAAACATCACACAACAATTTGACTTCAAAAATTTAAAAAAACCCAAACAACAAACACAAAAAAAAATTCCCTAGAGAATTCCATAATACACACAATATGTAAATTAAACAGAGTAAAACAGACTTTGAAGAGCTGTGATGAAAAGTAAACTCTTAAGTCTATGTAAGGATTTTTTTTTTTTTTAAAAAGAAAACACTGGGTTTTGGATCATATGAATATTAAGTGAATGATTAATAGTGAAAATACCTTGCCAATTGAAAACATGCTTTTGACGGTAGGACAAAACAGGACCAATATGAGTCCTGACATGTCCAGGCATGGTCCTCCACTCCCTTTCCCCCTTTCCAGAGTGGTGAGATGTGGGAAGAAGGACTAAAGGGCTTGAAGCCATAAAGTCTAAGTATCACGGCTTGTTCAGACACGTTTTGCTCCTATTTATATCTCATGGGAAACAATGTGCACCCACCAGGTGTATGCTTGCCTCGTCAAGGCCCATGCCTTCCAAATTTTGGGTAAAGCTTGGTTCATGCTTTCACCTAATACGGTTAGCTCTGGCAAAATGCCATCTTATTGATTAATAGATCTGTTTGTCTCAGTTGCCAATTGGATCAATTGATCCTTGGGCAATTGATAAAAGTAGGCCAGAGTTGTAAACAACTTGCATTGTCACTTAATATCTAGCCTTAACACTTCAAGCTTTGCCTTGCTATTTTAAGCTATGTTTCCTGGATTCTGTTGTGCCTCAGTTTACTAGGGAGAAGCTCAATAGCCCTACATCACCATAGGATGTAGACTTGAATTCTAAAAAACTCACCACTGCAGTGCTTGAGTGAACCAGGCCATTTCCAAGAGCCTGAATGCCACCAACAAGTAAAAACAGCCTGGACCATGCAGTGGTAAAACCTGTAAAGCCAAGTGTCCCTGAGTAAGCTGCATTACCACCACTCACAGTTACAGCCATTGAAAGTGATAAACCACTCCAGCTTGAGCTTCTGCTTATACAGATGTCACCATTGACTGCATTGAGCTAGAAAGCAGTTTATTGCCAAGCAGCAAGACACCATGCCTGACTGCACACTTGAGAATAAGAGTAGAATAGAATAAGCCAGGTTGGAAAAGCCCTCCAAGATCATCCAGTCCAACCTATCGCCCAGCCGTAGCCAGTGGCACTAAATTCTCCATCCAGCCTTTTCTTGAACACTTCCAGGGATGGTGACTCCACCACCTCACTGGGCAGCCCATTCCAATGGCAAACCACTCTCTCTGTGGAGAACTTCTTCCTAATAGCCAGCCTACACCTCCCCCAGCACAACTTGAGACTGTGTCCCCTTGTTCTGTTGCTGGTTGCCTGGGGGAAGAGACCAACCCCCACTTGGCTACAGTCTCCCTTCAGGTAGCTGTAGACAGCAATGAGGTCACCCCTGAGCCTGGTGACCTTTCTGCCTGGCTGCTCTCCAGCCACTCTGTCCCCAGCCTGTAGTGCTGCCTGGGGTTGTTGTGGCCAAAGTGTAGAACCCTACAGTTACAGTTGTTAAATCTCATCCCATTGGCCTCTTCCCATCCAGCCAGCCTGTCAAGGTCCCTCTGCAGGGCTCTCCTACCCTCCAACAGATCCACACCTGCACCTAGCTTGGTGTCATCCCTGCAGAACCCAAAGTCCCAGAGGACACTGTCTGTGCAAGAATGGGCCAAGACCCAGTCAAAGGACTGTGCAAAGCCCAGACAACCTGTGAGACTCCTGGGAAAACTCTAAAAGCTTTTACTGGTTACCTTACTTAGGACAATGCCCCTCCAAATGTTTTGGGTACTGTCTGGACTATAAACACAACCCTGGTAAATTTCAAATAATTCAGCTTGTGAGTAAACTGACCTTATTTCCATAACATTTGTAAATGTTTTGTGCCTGCAGCTTCAGTTTAAGTGGCAGAGGTTTCTTTAAAGTTACTCCTAGAGGGCAAGCAGCATATTGCCAAGAAAACGCTTTCCATTTAAATATACTGTTTGTGAATTTTAGATTTGATTAAACCGTTTATGATTACCTGTAGATACCATCTTGTGTAAATAATCATCACCACTGAACATCCAAACCTATAAATACTGTTACTAAGTCCCAGGGTGTTATGAAATTAATAATCATTATTAATTATGATTATTAGTGTGTGAATATTAATTTTATTATTAATATTTTTTAAAGGGAAAATTCCCAGACATTCTGTGGATCTTCGGTCAACAGGAAATAGTTGCACAACGGGTATTTATAGACACGGAATTAAACAGTTTAAACAATCAGAACTTGGAAAATAGGAACATGAAAACAGGAAAAATTCTAACTACGCTTATGGAATCTTAGCATTAACTCCAGTGTATGTAGTCATGATGTCCTGGAGTAAAGTTACAAAGTATTCCAAGCAGAGAGAAGGAGGGAAGAGATGCCTTGCTGCTAGGCTGCCGGTGCAAGCTGAAAACATATGGCAGCAGTGACTCCCAGTTAAATGAACCATGAATGGAGTGGTGCTGCTGGTGGAGAGTCGCAGGAAAAAAGCGCTGTTTCTAAATCAACCCCCATTAAATACATTATTTTGAAAATGAAACTGCCAACAGGCACATTGTTTTGTACAATGAATTTAAAGTTTTGTGGCTTATGTGACCACCCAGGCACATTGAGGGGCAGCAGAAGATACCTGACTTGGTGGTGCTAAGTACCTAGCCCTCAGGGAAGCTGAAATTATACCTCTGAAAATATCTCTTCAGAAATATATCTTTACAGTCCTTTCTCTTGGCAGTCCATGTTATTGCAGAACATCATATTACGTATCGTTGCATAGTTCACAATGAGTTTCATTGTATTCCACAGATATGGATGGGAGACAAAGAACAGCAGAGAAATTCTTGGAGGCACCTTGATGGAAAAATTACAGTCTATCGACATCAGAAATGAATTGGAAAGTCACTGAGGTAGAAAGGTGCAGAGATAGTGTTGCACATAACCAGAGCTGCAGAAATTGCTTGTTTTGTTTTAATGTCCTGATAGGGCATAAATCCTGCCAAATTAGTTCAAACCCCTGCTCACCTCCTCCTATAGTAAGGTCCAGGGGTGACAGATGTGAGCAAAACAATGATGGTTTGGCCCAAGAGAGCCCAGGGGCTTGGTGTGTGGCACATGATCAGGTCAGGTGTCTGTCCCTCAAGTTCTAGGGTGGACACCTAGGCACGGGACTTCTGTGTTGGTTTGAGCTAATTAGAGAATTTGAGTGAGAAATTAGACTATTGGCTGAGAGAGAGTTAAACACACAGTGTCACTTCACCAAGTTTTACTGAGACAGAGAAAAAAAAAATTATTTTAAGAAATGTTCTCAAAACATCCAGATAGCCAGTCTGCCTCTGTCTGAGCTGGCTCTGGCAGCTTTCTGCTTTGTCTCTTGGTCTTGGTTGCTGAATTCAGAGTAAAATCACTAAACCTACTAACCTTTTCTCCTACCATTAATCTCTCTGATCTTCAGCTTATCTGCAGCATCAAGAGGTGGTGAGATAAAGCTGGGAAAGGGGGGAAAGATGGTAGGGGGATTTGGTTATCCTCTCTTGGGGATTTTGGTCTCCGGGAGGAGTGTGGTGTGTTTATTACCTTTTTTACTGAATATTTCTGTAAATATGTGTTATATCTTGTAAATATTTGCTTGTATATTTGCATTGCTGTAAATATAAAGCTTCATTTATTAACTTCCAGTGTGTTTTTCTGAGTTTTAGCCAGGGTTTTAAAAGGTGTGGGGGGCAGGTAACTGCTTAACCCACTACAACTTCATATTCTTTGGCCAAAACAATGGGCACTAATGCCTATTGACCAGTTTCACCTTTCAAAATAGTGTATTTAAAGGGGTGATTTAGAGCCGATTTTTAAAAATCTTTCCTTCTCTCTTTCACTGGGACTGGACTTCTATTCACACCTCTTTCACAGTGGCCACGTGTTTGCAGAATGCATTGCAATTTTGCACCAGCAGCAGCAAGGCAAATCATTCCTCTTCCTCTCCCGGGACACTCTGTATCTATTGCGTCTGTAAGTAAGGTGGGGTTAGAATTTTCCCTGTTATCAGGTCCCTGTTTTCCAAGTTGTAACTGCTTAAGCTGTTTGAAATCTTTAATTTATAAATTTTAAATGCTTATAAATAACCTTTGTGTAATTGCCTCTTGTCAACCAAACGTCCAAAGAATCTCAGGGAATTTTCCTGAGTTTTAAAACTATTCATAATTTTTTAAAAAATATTAAGTTTAAAATTATTAATAATTCATAACCTGTTATTAACAATCATAACAGTTAACTATATCAATATTATATTGAGAAACAGAAAGGAAAGTAGTGGTTGCTGAACACAAAACATCTATGTATGCTTCAGTGTAGCATGGTGAAATATTGCTTCTGTTTATGGCATTCAGGGAATATAGTCTTTTTGAAGTGTCTTTTATCTTGAAACTCTATGTAGAATTGCAAATAGAAGAAAACTAACTTGTCAGGGTTCTAATGGGAACTGAAGTACTATGGAGAACACCCTTCTAAGATGAAAGTTAAACATCTTAGCGAAGATCATGCATACTAATATTGTGTTGCTCGATACCAATAGAAGCATCCATTTTCCACTGTGGAGAAGAATGGGAGCATGTCAACTGCTGCAAGAGAACTGCAACCACAGAATAGTTCAATGCCCTGATGCCATGCAGAGGGGAGAAAGCTCTGTCTGATGAGGCACCACAGTGTGACTGGCCTGAACTGTGCCTTGATGCTAAGGGAAAGTGGTGGGGACTCCCAAATACAGTGGTGGAGATCTGCATCTGCATATCTGACTTGCTGTCTAGGGTAATTTATTCTTTATGTGCACTGACAAAGGGTGGTATGAAAGAAACTGATGAGGCTGTCCAGCCCTCAGACTGTTATTCCATGATGTTTATCCTCTCAAGAATAAATAAAATTATCTAAGGAGGTCCTGAGAGTTACAAGGGTCATTCATTAATTACAAGACTTATGAGCATCTTTTGAGAATGGGTTATTCAGATCACTAGAAGAATAATTGTCAAAGGTATTAGAAAAATGGGTTTAGTATATTATAAAAGTGCAACTTAACAAGTGTGACGGCAAGGTTCACTTTATTACTGTACAGCACAATCATCTTAATAATGATTTAAAATTATCAAGGCACAAATTAAAGTTACCAAGACAAAAATCCAAGTTACCAAGACACAAACTGAAGTTATCAAGAGAAAAAAAAAATAAAATTACCAAGGCACAAATCCAGGTTACCATATTACAAGGCTATGTGTGATATTGGCCACTTATCAAAGGTCTGCCATCATAAAAAATCTCTCTGTCTCAAGGAGTAACCTTGAAAGATGCCTCAGCTAAAGAAGAGATCAGTATGAGAAAGTCATGCTGCCTAGTAGGGAAAGTTCAAAGAATGTTTAAATAGGCTGCCATATTTATCAGGTAAAGTGTTTGGCTTTGTCAAACTATATGTGATGGGAAAGTCATGCATAAGACTCCTTGACCCACAACTTTCTTTGTTACATAGAATGGAATCATAGAATGGTTTAGGTTGGAAGTGACCTCAAAGATCATCCAGTTCCAACCGCCCATCATAGGCCAATTTCCTTGATAAATGACTCTTGGAAAAGCCACCTGCGCTGAGCAACCTGGTCTAGTAGTGGATGTCCCTGCTTACTGCAGGGCAGTTGGACTAGATGACCTTTGGAGGTCCCTTCCAACCCAAACCATTCTATAATTCTATGTGTTAATTATATGTTTGGCATTCTAAGCTCTAATGCTCACTCCGTCACTCTGCTTAGTTGTGAGTTTTCAGGGAACAGACACGAGGAAGAGAAGTTTCGGCCTGGCTGCAGCTCAGACCTTTACCTTCTTTGGAGCCTGTAGCAAACTGTTGATAGCTCGGTTAAGGTGTTGAGCACACCCATCACAGCATTTGACCTCAGGTGGTGTCACTGAAATCTTGTTAGTGAAGAGGTGATATTGTAATCAAATAATATAACAAGACTACCAGTACACAAAGTGGTAACTTGCAAATGCTTAAACAGGGACACCATTAAAAAATCAAATTCAGTAATTTCCTACTCCATGCAATAACCGGGACTTGAAGTTGTTATTGAAATAGGTCGGTTAGTAATATATTTCCAATGTCTAAAATATGGGCCAGAAAGACAGATTTTAAATTTATTAAAGCACTTTCTGAAGTTTCTTAAATGACTAAATGTTCTAAAAATTCTGCTCTCTTTAGTACCATTTTGAGAATATTCTCAGCAATGAGAAGGTGCATAAAATAAGGCAGAGAATTTACATGTCTGTTTACATTTTGCTTCAACAGCTGTTCTGTATCGTATTTGGTTCTTTTTATATGTCACATTAACTAGTGAGTTTTTAAAAGGCATCTTATATTTTTTTATAACAGCATATCATGTTAGTCAGTTAGACAGCTTTTAAATCATGTACATAAAATAACAGCACATATTTCATAATTTTGAAATTATTTGCATTAAATATTTGACAGAAAACATGTTCTTGATTGTCTTTTCAAGAAACAAAATACTAAATTAAAATCATAGAATGGTTTGGGTTGGAAGAGACCTCTAAAGGTTATCTAGTCCAAACCCCTCTGCAGTAAGCAGCGGCATTCTCCATTAGATCTGGTTGTCCAGAGCCCTGTCAAGCCTGACCTTGAATATCTCCAAGGATGAGGCTTCAACTACCTCTCTGGACAACCTATTCCAAAGTTCCACTACCCTCACAGTAAAGAACTTTCTCCTAATGTCAAAACTAAATTTCTTCTTCTCTAGTTTAAAACTGTTGCCCCTCATCCTATCACTACAGGCATTTGTAAATAGCCCCTTTCCATCCTTCTTGAAGGCCCTCTTCAGGTATTGTCATCACAGAACAGGTGTTCCAGCCCCCTGCCTCTGCTCTGGACTTGCTCCATCACATCAATGTCCTTCCTCTGTTGAAGGGACCAGACTTTCATGCAGTGCTCCAGGTGAGGTCTTACCTGAGGAGAGAAAAGTGGCAAAACAACCATTCTTGATCTACTGGCCATGCTTCTTTTGATGCAGACTAGAATGCAGTTGGCCTTCTGTGTTGCAAGTGGACACTGCTTGGCTCACGTCCAGCTTCTTACCCACCAGAACTTTCAAGTCCTTTTCTTCAGGGCTGCTATCTGTCAGCTCTTCTTCCAGCCTGTGTTGATAATGATGATTGTTCTGGCCTCTTGCCCCTGGTCTTGTTGAATCTCTTGAAGTTCACCTGCGCCCACCTTTACAGCTTTTTCACATCTTTCTGGTTGACACCCCTGTTAAAGAGGGATTTGAATCTGGGTTAGATGTGAATTGTAATGTCCCTGGTCTTGTTGAATCTCTTGAAGTTCACCTGGGCCCATCTTCACAGCTTTTTTAGATCTTTCTGGTTGACACCCCTGTTAAAGAGGGATTTGAATCTGGGTTAGATGTGAATTGTAATGTCCCTGGTCTTGTTGAATCTCTTGAAGTTCACCTGGGCCCATCTTCACAGCTTTTTTAGATCTTTCTGGTTGACACCCCTGTTAAAGAGGGATTTGAATCTGGGTTAGATGTGAATTGTAATGAGGCAAATATAAAAGTTATTAAATATATAAATTATTAAATATATAAAGAAAATTTCCCCAAACTTGTTTAAAATTAACACACACAGATTCTGTTATGTAGTTGGTAAAAGTAATTTTGCAGAATATATATATATACAATCAGATTGATTTCAATAATTTTAGGAAAGGTTGTAGAAAATTTAAACAACTGGAGAGAGTCTTGCAGCATAAACTGCCACTTAAAAGTTAAACATAAACTTTTACAACTTTAAAAAAGAAAGTATGACATACTCACTGGTCAGAGTCTCAATACTTCTAATCCAAAAGCGTATGTAGAAGCATAAATGAGGAAAAAAATATAGTCCCAGCCACATGGTGGCCTTCCACATGGTGATGATGTGGTGAGGTTTGCCGCTTGCGTAGCTTAAATTCAGCACGCTGTCTGAGAAGATCCACGGACACGAGGCAAATCCTCCGTGGTTCTCAAGAGGTCATTGGAGTGGTCAGCCATCTGGGCAAAGCAGGATCCAGGTTTATGGGCTGAACCAGTCCAATCGGGTGCTGTGTATAGCAAAGGAGTCGGTACTCGGGCTGGAGCAGCCGCCAGCACGTCCCGATGTCTCAAGCCATTGCTAGGCCGTTACTATGTTGTCACCTAAATTTGGCCAGAGCTAAACAGACTCAGATATAGCTGAGCTCCAGTGGGTAACTGCTCCCAGAGAAGGGAAAGCAGCTTCCGACCCCTGGCTCAGTTCTGAAGATGGTCTTTTTGTCAGGAAGGCAAGTCCCCAGATACTCACAGTGCAAAAACATGCAAGGCAAACAGGTAACAGACAAAACAAAGGCAGCAGCAGCAAGCAAACAAGTTAGCTAAGATTTTAAGCATTTTGACGAGTGTCTTTGATCAATAGGAACAGATAAAAACAACTCTGGAACCAATCTTAGGTTATTTCACCAAAAAATGGAATGCACATGCCTAGCATCTGTTACCTGTGTTTACCAAAACAAAGCAGGGTGAAAAACAAGGCCAAATATGGTGTGTCTATGGCAGACTGAGAGGCACCAAGTCTTTTGTCTGCTCTCCTGCTTCTTCCACCTGGGAAGAAGGAGGGGGAGGGGGGAAAGGTAGGTATTCAGGTAGGTGTATAAGACATGTCATGGATATGTATTTTAGGAATAATTTGGACCTTCCACCACAATCCTGGCTGCTGTAAGTTTAGGACTAATTGTCTTACCATAAAGATGAATTCCTCCAGAGGGCTAGATAGACCAAAGAAGGCTGACAGTCAGGATATCATAATTTGTTATTCCATCCCACGTCCTGCATTTCCCAATATAAAATGCAGCCTTAGTTCGCTCACTCTCCTATGTGTTCTGCTTCTGCTATCACTTTGGTTTGTGTGTGAGTGAGACCTGTCTGGGAAGCTCTTTCTTAATGCATAGCTGAGGTCTACTCTGGGCCTATCTTGGGGGAAGGAGTGCGGGCAGTGAGGTCTGAGACATGGTGTTGAGCAGGAAGGCTTGGCTGGTTGAGGCCTAGCTGAGGCCTGTTTTGGGGCCCAGCTGATGAGCTGGACCAAGGCTGATTCTCAGTGTATATATATCCTTTGTGCTTTGATACTTTTTGTACTTTTGTTTACTTATCTAAATAGTGTTTCTCATTAACTTTCGATTCTGTATGGGTGTTTTTATTTCTACTCCTTCGGTGTAAAACACCTTCTGTCATAGTTCAGTACAGGACACTGTTCCTCTAGCATATTGACACCACTACTCAGCTTGGTGTCACCTGCAAACTTGCTGATGGTGCAATTGATCCCACTGTCTATATCATTGATAAAAATATTGCGCAGTTCTGGTAGCAGAACAGACCCCTGAGGGACACCACTTGTGACTGATCTCCATCTGGATTTAGAGCCAAAGAGGACTACCCTCCGCATGTGACTATCCAGCTAATTCCTTATCCACTGAACAGTCCACCCATAAAACCCTTATCTGTCCAGCTTAGCAAGTAGGATTTGGTGAGAGTCAGTGTCAAAAGCCTCACAGAAGTCCAGGTAGATGACATCCATAAAAACATTAAATCTCCATCCATGTAAAGATGCAGAGTTCTGCTTTGAAAAAAAGCAATCACTTCCTTTCCTTTCATCCCTTTTAGCAGTATGTAATGACAAGCCAATGCAATTTATTTTTTAAATCAGTCAGGTGATAGCCTACTGATTTTTGGTGTAGTTTTTTTTTTTTTTTTTCTGTAAAGTCAAGGTCAAATATAATGTCAAATTTAAAAATGACTGATGACTTCTAATAAGAAGTTTCATGTAAGTCAAGATTTTGGTATACAAATGATAAAATGTATTAAGTAGATTGGAATATATTTGCTGTTGATGTAAATCAGTATAATTACAATAATTAAAAATAATTTTTACTTATCAAAATGGCCATTCGCATTAAATTTTCCAATGTTATTATTACAACTGGTGACTATTCTTGCCAGTTTCCCTGAAATTTCAGCTTCCAATTTTATGACAAAAGTTATCTGCAGATTTCAAAGGAAAAAAAAGTATCGTAGTAAAAAAAGATTACTTTTTTCCAGGTTGTTATTATAATTATTATAATTAATGCTTCCAGTTAATTTGAATAGTCATCATTAACACCAAATTTGAAGATTTTATTCAGCAGAAGCACATGGAAAATTATGTCTCTATTTAAATCCTAAATTTTATAAACTTTTGATATTGTTTGTTTTTCAATGTGAGACATATAAATCTAAATATGCCCTGCAAACATTCATGTGCATGTGTAAACATTTTCATGTTGTTAATTGAAGTTCAATCATCTAAATGCCTCTGATTTTTTTTTTTTTTAATTTTTTTTACACCGGGACATAAGTGAAAGTAATTTCATTTGAATATTGAGGGAGGGGAAACAGAACCAAGCTTCAACTAATCCTTAATTACAGCTCTGTATTCCCAGTTTTAACTTCTGCATCCCTTAGTTCGTTATTTAGGTACTTAAAAATCTGTTCACTTCTCAAGTGAAGTGAATTACTTTTATGCATCCACCACAATAATATTTCTGATAAGCAATGCAGAAGTAAAAACTGACCAGAACTGATGAAAACATTCACAGACTAATAGGATTTGCTTTTTCATCCTGTGTTTTTTGTAACTACAAGCTTATTTTACACATTAAATCTCAGCAGGGTTAGGTTTACTTCAGTGGCATATTCAAATGGAAAATAAATATTGAGGTAACACATGTATAAATGGCAGGATGAATTTACTTATGTTCTCCCAGTAGAACTCTGTGAGAAACAAAGATATTATCTAGTGTTAGATATTCTCAAATTAGAGCAGAATTTTACATTTTTCCGGAGTCCAAATTATTTTTGTATTGAAAATTATAATATATCAAAATTCCATTTTTAAAGTGGAAATAAATAACTGGAGACATATATCTGTTTATACCTGTACTTCTATATAAGAATGTTACAAAATACACATTATTATATAAAAGAGAATATGCAATAATTCTGTAATGTACCTATAAATTAAATGTTTAATGTGATATAAATAGTTCATTATATTAATTTTTTATAATAATTTTAATGTATTAGACAACATGAGTTTAGTATCTTCATGACAGAAGAAAGCCTAGCTGATTTTTAAAGAAAAGGTATTTCTTTTATTCTTATTTCATTTAAGTGACCTTACCCAAGAGAATATCTATTTAACTGAAAATTCACTGTCTTCTGGACAGCATTGCTTGTTGAGAAATCTGCTATAAAGAAAGAACATTTCAAATGTAAATTTTTCTAATTATAACAAACTTTTTAATATATAATTCTTTTGAGTTTAATTAGTATTTTAATCATATTAATATATATATATTCATGGCTCTCTCATTAATTGGAAAAAAAAAACATTTTTTCCATGATTTTTACATTTATATTGACTATGGAATACTTGATCATAGAAAACAAACTGCTACCATCCTTTAAGGCTGTAGTTTATACTATGTGCTTTTATGCTGTTTTGAGAACAGAGTACTGTTCCTTCAATATATCTTAGGAGGAGAGCAAAAGTTTGACTAACCACTTTCTCCAGAGTTGCCATTCTTTCCCAGGCATATTTTTCCTTTAAATCAACTCCTTTAAATTCTCCATTTTCCATTTTACTATAATAATGGATACATCTTTTATAATAATAGATAAGTCTTTTAGGCTGTTTTCTATGTAAGTTAACAACTGCTTCTCAAAGCAATTTTCTTTATTTTATGCCACTCTACTTCAACACAGTATGCTATTTTTTCAATTGTTTTCAATTGGTTGTATGAAATGCTGAAAAACATTCTGTACAGAGTGCTGAAACCAAATCCAAGGTCCAAGAACAAGACTGAAGCTTAATTTTGTATTAAATTAAAAACACAGAAACAATTCATTTTGGCCATTTTTTTACACATTCTGAGTTTTCAACATACTGTGGCTTATATGTGTATTTCTGTGGAGGAAAGGACATTGCATAATGCAAGTGTTACATAGTTAAAAAAAAAAAAAGAAAATAAAAGACATGCTTGTCAGATAGGAGACAGCAAAAACAGCCAAGGAAAAGCTCTTTTGGGTGCTTTTTTGAAGACAGGAGAAATACTATCCCTGTGCTGATCCTGCCAGCTTGTGGATGAACTGCTGAGATAGCATGGATGGAACCAGCATCTCTCACTATTGATAGCACCTTCAGACAATAAGAAGCCTCAGGAAGACTAGTCCCTGTCCACCGAGTGAGCAAGCAGCACTTGCATGTGCCCAGGTGGTGCAACAGCTGTCTGCAACAGGTAGGTTCCCCGGAACCAGTGAAGCCTGAGGAAAAAACTCCCAGAAGAAGACCCAACATGGTTGTAACATAGCCCAAAGGCACTTCCAGGAGGCGTATGGCAACTCAGATTGTGCTCCTGTGCAAAAACATGGCCCTGCAGATGTCTGGCAACAAGAACTGCATCCTTCTGTCATTTGTTCTTGATGGGAGGCAGTGACATTGACTGTCTGCCATGTGAACAGACCTACTCAGCCTGGTGTTGGAGTGGAAGAAGGAGGTGGTAAGGTTGAGAAGAATCAGAGAATGCAAGAATAAAATAGATTGGTGGAATGATGCCATGCAAAAGCAGCAGGAAGCTCTTCAAGAAGCTCATTCATTGAGCTTTAAACTAGAATCGAAGGGGGATGGGGTTGTTGCTGGGTTTGCACCAGTGGGGCAGTGCTTTAGTATTAATGAAGACCAGAAGGCCTTCCACTCTGCCAGGGTAGAATTGGTGTGTTCAGGTCACTTCCTGAAATGCCTGCACAGCAACATGTGCAACGTGGGCAATAAATAGGAGGAGTTAGAAAACCATGTGAGCTCAAGGAGTTATGATCTAGTGGCAATTACAGAGAGGTGGTGAGATAACTGACATGACAGGAATGTGGTCACGGACAGCTATGTCACAGAATCACGGAATCACAATGTCAGGAGCTGGAAGGGGACCTCAAAAGATTATCCAGAAATGCATCCAGACAGGTTTTGAATATCTGCAGAGGAGAGTTCGCCACTCTCCTGGGCAGCCTGTTTCATCATTCTGTCACCTTCATAGTGAAAAAATTCCTCCTTATGTTTACATGAAACTTCCCATGCATCAAGTTCCATCCATTGCCTCTTGTCCTGTCATTAGGAATCACCAAGAGCCTGGCTCCATCCTCTTGGCACTTACCCTTCACATATTTATAAGCATAAATGAGATCACCCCTCAGGCTCCTCTTCTGCAAGCTGAAGGGCCCCAGCTCCCTCAGTCTGTCCTCATAAGAGATGTTCCATTCCCTTAGTCATCTTGTGGCTCTGCTCTGTCCTTTTTAGGAAAGATAGATCAACAAGCTATGGAAAGGGCTATGTTGAAATTGCTCTTTATATGAAGGAGCAACTAAAATATATTGAGTTCTATCCAGGAGTGGATGAAGGGTGAGTTGAGAGTTTGTGGATGCAAATTAAGAGCCTGGCTGCATGACTGATATTTTGTGGGTATTTATTACAGAGCATCTTTTCGGGATGAGGAAGCTGATGAGACCTACAGACAGCTAAGAGAAGCTTCACAATCAAAAGCCCTGGTGCTCTCAATGGATTTTAACTATCCAGATATTTGCTGGAAGGCCTACTCAGCCAGCCAGACACAGTCCAGGAGGTTTCTCCAGGGCACCAAGTATAATTTCTTGATGCAAGTGGTGGATGAGTCAACTAGGAGAAGACTGCTGCTGGACCTGATACTCACTGACAATGAGAGCCTGGTTGAAGCAATGAAGGTTGAAAGCAGCCTTGGCTGTAACTATCATGAGATGGTGGAGTTCAGGATTTTGTGTGGTAGGAACAGTATATCAAGCAGGATCAAAACCTTGGCATTCAGCAGGGCCAACTTTGGACTTTTCAAGCAATTGCCAGGAGAAATCTCATGGGATAGGGTATTAGAAAGCAAAAGAACCCAAGGTAGTTGGTTAATATTCAAGAACCACTTCTTCACAGCTCAAGATCAGAGCATTCCAACAAGTAAGAAATTGAGAAAGAGAGTGAGGAGACCTGCATGGTTAAGTAGGGAACTGCTGAGCAAATTCAAGTGGAAGAAGAGAGTCTATGGATCATAGAAGGAGGGGCTGGCCGCCTGGGAGGAGTATGAGACTGTTGTCAGAGTGTGCAAAGATCTAGCTAGGAAAGGCAAGGCCTCCTTGGAATTCAACCTTGCAAGGGATATCAAGGACAACAGAAGGGGCTTCTTCAAATACATTGCAGGAAAAACAGCAGAGGCAATGTAGACCCATTGCTGAATGAGGTGGGTGCCCTTCTGACAGAAATACAAAGAAGACGGAGTTACTAAACACCTTCTTTGTCTCTGTCTATACCACTGGAGACTCCTCAGAGTCACAGACCCAAGGCACCAGAGGAATACAAGACAAAGAGTTTTTCTTGGTTGACAAGGACTGGATTAGGGAGCAGTTAAGCAATCTGGACATCCATATGTCCATGGGTCCTGACGACATTCACCTTCAGCTGCTGAGGGAGATGGCAGAGGTCATGGTAAAACCACTGTCCACAGTCATGGCAGACAGAAGTAGTACCTGAGGACTGGAGGAAGGCAAATGCCACTCCAATCTTCAAAAAGGGTAAAAAAGAGGGCTGTGTTGGTTTGAGCTAATTGGAAGATTTGAGTGAGAAATTAGACTATTGGCTGAGAGAGAGATAAACACAGTGTGTCCACTTCACTGAGTTTTACTGAGGAAAGAAAAAAAAAAAAGTTGTTTTAAGAACTGTTCTCAAAACAACTAGATTAGCAGTTTGCGTCTGTCTGTGCTGGCTGCCACAGCTTCTCTTTGTCTCTCTGTCTTGGTAGCTAATTCAGAGTAAAATTACTAACTCCTTCCTGCCACTATTCTCTCTGGCCGATCTTCAGCTTATCTGCAGCATCAACTGGTGGTGAGATAAGGCTGGGGAAGGGGGGAGAGTTGGTAGGAGGGGTTTGGTTAGCCTCTCCTGGGGATTTTGGTCTCCGGGAGGGATGTGGTGTCTGTATTACCTTTTCACTGTATATATCTGTAAATATCTATTATATCTTGTAAATATTTGCTTGTATATTGTGCATTGCTGTAAATATAAAGCTTCATTTATTAACTTCCAGTGTTTTCTGAGTTTTAGCTGGGGTTTATAAAAGTGGGGCGGGAGGGCAGGTAACTGCAAACCCACTACAAGGGCTCAGGTAACTATAGACTGATCAGCCTCACCTCCATCCCCAGAAAGGTAATGGACCAACTTATCCTTGGTGCTGCCTTTAGTTATATCAAGGACAAGATGGCCATTAGGAGCAGCCAGCATGATTTTATCGGGGGAAATAGTGTTTTACCAACTTGATAGTCTTTTATGAGTGCATTACTGAGTGGACAGATGACAATAGAGCAGTGGATGAGGTTTATCTTTATTTCAGTAAAGCATTTGACATTGTCTCCCACAGCATCCTTCTGGCTAAACTGAGGCACTGTGTTCTGCATGACCAGGTAGTGAGGTGGATTGGGAACTGGTTAAAGAAAAGAAGTCAGAGTTGTGGTCAATGGGACAGAGTCTAGCTGGAAGCCTGTAAATAGTGGAGTCTCTCACGGGTCAGTACTGGGACTGGTACTATTCAATATATTCATCAATGACCTGAATGAGTGCACTGTCAGCAAGTTTGCTGATGACACCAAACTGGGTGGGAGTGGCTGACATACCAGAAGGTTGTGCTGCCATCTATCAAAACTTACACAGGCTGGAGGGTTGGGCAGGGAGAAATGTAATGAAATTCAACAAGGGCAAGTGTAGAATCTTGCATCTGGGAAAGAACAATCCCAGGTTTCAGTATTGGTTGGGGACTGACCTGTTGGAGAGCAGTGAAGGATACAGGAACTTGGGGGTCCTAGTGGATGGAAGGTTGGCCATGAGTCAGCAGTGTGCTCTTGTGTCCAAGAAGGCCAATGCCATTCGGGGGTGTATTGGAAGGGGTGTGTTTAGTAGGTTGAAAGAGGGTTCTCCTCTCCCTCTACTCTACCCTGGGGAAGACACATCTGGAATATTGTGTCCAGTTCTGGGCTCCTGAGTTCAAGAAGGTCAGGCAACTGCTTGAAAAAGTCCATCACAGAGTCAGAAAAATGATTAAAGAAATGGAACATCTTCCTTATGAGGAGACACTGAGGGAGTTTGGTCTCCTCAGACTGGGGAGGAGGAGACTAAGAGGTAACCTCATTAATGTTTAGTAATATGAGAAGGGCAAGTGTTGGGAGGAGACAGCCAAACTCTTCTCAGTAATATCATGTGATAGGAAAACGGGCAATGAATGCAAGTTGGAGAACAGGAGATGTCGCAGGATATCACCTTAATTAGTGTGCTGATACCCACGGAGGGGGGATCCTGGAGCCCTTCGTGTTCTTTGGGTACACGGTTGGCAGAGAAACAAATGCACAAGTTGCTTAAAACGCCAGATAAACAGTTTAACAGTCAGAATTTAGGGAACAGAGAGTATACAAACAGAATAGACCCCAGCCGTGCCTACAAACCCACGGGGGCACTCCTTCCCGAGAAAGAGGGGAAGAAGGAAAAGGACCAACTTATTCCCAGATAGAGAGAAAGGAGAGAGAGAAGGGGGTGTTAGCCTTGCCACTTCTCTGTAAAGCTGCGATGCTTTTTGCTGCCTTGCTGCGAGCACGTGGCTGGAGCTCCTTACAGCACGAGAGGGGATGGAGAAGGACGACGAAGAAGAACAAAGAACTCCTAACAGCCGCTGGCCCCTGCCTAAATACCCTAGGGGCACGTGAAACTGTCCAATAGGTATTCAGCATTCTCTAGCTGACCAATTGGTTCAAAATAGCCCCACGCATACATGCAGCCCCAGGTTTCCCTGGGTCCCGGGGCCACATGGTGTGCCCCCATCCCTCAACCCCTCCCGGACATTATACAGGATGGGGAGGACAGACTCCAGGGATTGGACCAACTCTAGGGTGTTTATTACACCCATACCACGACAGGAGATTACACATTAACATAAGGGAAAACTTTTTCACTGTGAGGGTGCCAGAACATTGGAACAAACTGTGAGGTTGTGAAGTCTCCTTTTCTGGAAACATTCAACACCAGCCTAGATGCACTCCTATGTGATATATTTTAGATGATCCTACTCTGTCGGGGGTGTTGGAGTAGATAATCTTTTGAGGTCCCTTTCAACTCTTACTGTTCTGTGATTCTTTGAGTGATAGCTCTGATTTAACTGACTTTTATCTACTCAGTTCTATGCTGTGATAGGACTGCTGTGGTGTTCTCTTCCAAAGACTTCCGGAATTTTTATCATCAGAGGCATTTTTATTGCAGCAGGTGGCGACTGTTCTGTTAGGTAGAGACTGAACAGAAGCTGCATCTTGGAGAGCCAAGAGGTATCACTGTTCCTTTGAAGCAGTATATAAATACGCAGTCTGTAGGAAGCTTACATTCCTTCCCCAAAATCTTGGAATCAATTAAATGTAAACAAGTTACTGTTCCAACAAGTTACTGTTCCAGCCAGTATAATAGTTGGAAAAGACCTCTAAGGTCATCAAGTCCAACCATTATCTAACTCTACTGGGGTGACTATTGCACTGCATTATTGAGTGTCATATCCAGACAGGCTTTAAATACATGATGGGATGGAGACTCAACCATGTCACTGGGCAGCCTGTTCCAGTCTTTGATAACTCTTTCAGTATATCAGTAGGGATTACCTAAGAGCTCTTGTGTACATACTTCCAAAAGGATTCATTACATACTCTCAGTCTCTCTAAATATCCCTTTTTTATTTAACGTGAAAAATACTTCAGAGCCACATATCACTTTCAAGCTGCTGACCCAGCAAGTGGTCAGAAGTGGTACTTTTGTACTCAAGTTATGCCAGCCACATCAGGTGGCAGTTTGCAAGCACACCGTATGTCAAGCTGTCAGCTGACTGCACCTGGTTTATTCCAAATCCCAGAGTGCAGTCACTATCAAGAGCATGACCTTCATTAAAGATGCTCCTATCACTGCACATAGTGACACAAGCTGCAAAGGCTTGTGTTGATTTGCAAGCATTTCCTGTGCGTATATAGGTAGTAAAAACAGACTGTGTTCACGTGAAGTGATTTTTTTGCCAGATGGCAGAAGACTAGTAGCAAACACTGACATGATTTCTGCACTACATTAGCATACAAGTGTATGGATGGAGCCATGTATTACTAATGAAATGCTGGTCCTTTGTGCCTATCTTAATCTCAACCCACAAGCTTTATTCCTTTTATGTTACTTCTTCCATTGTGGGAAGTGAACAAGAGGCTGTGTGGTGTTTAGCTGCCTACCAAGATTAGGCTGCTGAATGTAGTCAGGTGGGAGTCTGTCTCTTCTCCCAGGCAACCAACAAAATGAGGAAACACAGTCTTAATTTGTGCTGGGCAAGCTATAGGCTGGATATTAGGAGGAAGTTCTTCACAGAGAGAGTGATTTGCCATTGGAATGGGCTGCCCAGGAAGGTGATGGAGTCGCCATTCCTGGAGGTTTTCAAGAAAAGGCTGGATGAGGCACTTAGTGCCATGGTCTATTTGATAGGATAAGGCTGGGTGATAGGTTGGACTGGATGATCATGTGGGTCTCTTCCAACCTGGCTGATTCTATGATTCTAATAAAGAGCTATAATAAATTCCAAAGTTTGTTATCTCCTTTGTATGCTTGCAGTTTTAAAAATAATAATGATAACTTTTAAAACACAATTAAAACATGGAAGTAATATATAAAACTATTTAGCTATTTACCTTAATTCATTTACAGCAATTGTAGTAATCACTTTTGGCTTATCATATGTGATAATATTTTCTCATGCAGTATTTTTATTTTAATTAACAGCCCCATATGAAAGATTAAGCAAAACTTCAAAAGCAGAAAACAGAAAAAGTAATGTTAAAAGAAAAACAAAACAAAAAACCCCAAACAAATCAAATGACAACAAAAATCCTAAACAAACTAGAGACACATAGTATAAATTTGTAGTTACAGCATGTTAAAAAGTCTATTTGATTCAGTAGGTGGATACTGAACCTGGATGGCCAAACTGTAGCTATTTCCAGTCTAACTACAGGTTTTAAAAAGTGATTTAGACAAATTGTTAAAGCCCTTATGAGTTTAGCTTCCCAAAAATAGACAAAGCAATCTTTCTCCCTTTTAAAAAATAAATTCTCCAGTTTTTACAAAATAAGGATCCATGTATTCAGATGTGTTCTGGAACCATATTAGAAAGTCTTATAAATTAATTCATTTCATTTTACAGTGAAGGTGATGGAGCACTGGAAGAGGCTGCCCAGGGAGGTAGTGGAGTCACTATCTCCAGAGATGTTCAAGCAATGTGTGGCCATGGCACTTGGGGACATGATTTAATGACCATGCTGGTGGTGAGTTGAGGATTGGGCTTGATGACCTTAGATGGATTTTCCAACCCAAACAATTCTATGACAACACAATACTACTCCTCCATGAGCTTCTAGTTCAGCCAAGTACTTAAGCTCATCATAAGCAAGCAGAAAGAAGCAGCTGAACATAGAGTTCAGTTTTTGCAAAGTACAGCCATGAATGTTGATTATAGATATCAAAGAAGACAGAGGTAGTAACAATTTTAAATTTAAGGTATTAAAATAAAGAAAGAATACCCACAGAATGTTCTGTTGGAGTAAACTAGTCAGAGAACTAGACACAGCTACTGTGGTCTGAGTAGAATTTCAGAAGCTTTTGTAAAGTTTGACAAAAAGATAATTCTCCATATATGCTGAACTGAAAAGCAGAATTAGATGAAAAGTAAAGCAAGCCAGAACACTATTTTCAGAAGCATATTTAGCAGAATCAAAAATGGCTGTTAAGGAGAAAAAAAAAAATAACAAACTTTGTTAATGAGAAAAAAAGTTTTGGTTTTAGTTATGTTTGTTTGTTTGTTTAATGCTACATATAGATTTTTTCATTATTTATTTTTTGGAAGTTGAAGGACAATTAAAATTCTTTCTACCTTTTTGCAATCTATCAATGGTATCCTGGTGTGCATTAAGAAGAGTGTATCCAGCAGATCAAGGGAGATTCTCCTTTCCATCTATCTGCCCTAGTGAGACGTCACCTGGAATACTGCATCCAAGTATGGGCTCCCCAGTTCAAGAGGAACAGAGGGCTACAAGGATAATTAAGGTACTGGAGAGTTGCCTTACGGGGTAAAGCTGAGAGGCCTGGAGCCTTTTAGTCTGCAGAAGACTTAGAGGGGATTTAAATGCAATAATATCTATCTGAGGGCTGAGTGTCAAGAAGGAATGGACACCCTCCTCTCACTTGTGCCCTGTGATAGGAAAACAGATATGGATGCAAACAGGAAGTTCCACCTGAACGTGAGGAAGACCTTCGTTACTGTAAGGATTACAGAGCACTTGAACAGGTTCCCCAGAGAGGTTGTGCAGCCTCAGGAACCTTCTGGATGCATTCCTGTGCAAACTCTACTAGATGATATGGTCCTCCTCTGGCAGGGGAGTTGAACTCAATGATCTCTGGAGGTCCCTTCGAACCCCTAACATCCTGCGATCCTGTGATCATAGGCCTCATACTACATGGCTGATAATTCTAAGAGTTCTGATACTGATGTAGTTTGGAGAGTTACTAACTTAGTATACAAATTTGTGAAAATAAAACACGTTTTACTCCCAGAGTGAAAGTTATAGTTTGCACAAATAATTCTGTTTATCTTCAGCAACTTGCTAACCAAGAAACAGTACACAAAAGGTAAAAACAATCCCAATGAAAATAGCTCAGTATTCCATCTACTATGATATTACACACCTCACAGTGGCTAGTGCCTCATAAGGAAGACATAACAGGATGAAACAAATTGTCTTAGTTAGGTAAGGTTTAACTTTCATTTTTGTCCTCCAGAGATGCTTGTTTGTTGTTGTGGGTTTTTGTTGTTTGTTTTTTTCCCTAATCAAAACAATTTAAAATGTGCTTGCAAAAAAAATGTCAGAATTCTCATGTTGTTTTTCCTGTTGGAAAGGATAAATAAAGACAATGAAAACCAAGTGCTGATTTTTATACTTGATAGAGGTGTCTTTTTATCTTATTTGTATATATGATTTCAAAATACTACATTATACATTTAAAGGTGATTAAAGCAGTAATTTGATAATCTCACATATGTAGAACAATTGCTCATGAATGTTTTAGAACAGGAAATGCAGAGAATTATCCTAGTACTTTGAAAAGAGTTGAATATTGTAACTTTTAAATAAGGTAGGCATGATTGGAATTACAGATAGATATGACTACATTATTTAGTGCTTAAATATCTTTGTTTATGTCTACTTCATAAACTGAGACCATATGTAGTTCACTCTGTGAATAATTATGTATATTACACAAATACTTCTTTGGTATGTTTTATGTACAGACTGATATTGGTTTATAAAGACAGTGACTGTATATAACTGTGTATTGAATAAGTAACAAAAATAATTAGTTATAGACACACATATTTGTTATAGATACAGTTATTTTCCCACTGAAAAATGCAAAGCACGTGGAAGAGAATAGGACAGAATAGTTTGAAAATTATAGGATATGTATCACATCAACAGTTTGAGTTCAGTGTCACTTATGTATAAGAAAGTGTGATTTGAATTAATTTTAAAATAAATTCACTAGTTTTCCTCAAGAAGGAAAGCAAGCCAATGGAGTGTAAGGTAATTAGAGGTGTTTGCTTTTTTTAAATAAACTTCAAGCACACACTACTTTTACAACGAAGTGAATTAAATTAATTAAAGTGAATTTAATGTCAACCATAATCCTAAAAGAATTAATTTTCAGGTAATAACTGGTCTAGTAAAGTATGTAATTGATTTCAATTGCCAAGATTTCTTGAGGCAAACATGGAAAGGGGAAATAAAATGTATTGCAGGAATAAATTTGAAAAGTTTATGAATTGTAAGGAAGATAATCAACTAAAATTATATTAGCAGTGTACTGAGTTGGTGTAAAAAGGGACTTTATTAGTAGCTTAATAATTATTATTTTATTAATAGAACAGCAAATAATCTTACTTGCATGATAAAAGGTCCATTTTCTTCAACAGTAATTCAGATGTATTATTGGGACAGGGTATTCAGTCCTGGGCCTCATAGTTTATTCACCTGGGAAGCAATTATTGACTAGTAAAATAGAGCACACTTCCAAAAAATTTTAAATAATTAATATCCTAACTTCATGTATATGCATAAAACTGAATCAAGTATGATCATAAATTTTAATGAAAGGTGGAAGATTCTCTCCATAATAGCTCATCTCATAAAAGGTTTCAGGTTTCATTCTGCCTATATATGTTAGACAGTAAAAAAATTCCAACCATAGGTCATTGATTTTTAAGCTTTTAATTCTTTCCTACTATTTATATATACAGCAGAAGGTGAAAATGTTTAGAAAATCTTGTATAAACATTCATAAAGAGAATAAAGAAGAGGGGAAAGCCACACAGAATTCTGATAACATTAATAAATCTTCATGTACATTACAGCCCTTTAAAATGATAATTAGTAAGTGGCTGTGCATGACTGCTTATGTCAAATGCTGAAAAACTATAATTATGAGAACAAGTTTGCATCCACTTCATCTCATTCCAATACGAATCATGACTGTCATACCTATTATGTACACTAAAAGTGGTCATTTGGTTAAAAATAACTTAGATTTATTTTCTAGTTTTAAAAAAAATCTTATTTAGTTATTTCTTTACTTTCCATACATAATTTAAAAAATATCTAAAAAAACAACTTTTGTATGGTTCATTATTACAAACTCACTACTAATCATTCAGATTCACTCAGTTTAAAATTAATTGTCATATTGAAGTAGAAAATAGAAAGAATACATTTTCTGGGGCTAGGAAATTGTGCATTTTTATTCTTTAGGCTCCTTTTACACTATCTCTGCCTGAACCTGTATACCCACAACTAACCATTCTGCTTATAACTCCTCATCTGGCAATCCCACCCCTCCATGTAAGACTTCTGATATAAGGGTGGGGGTGGAAAGAAGGAGGGAATTTAGTTTGAAAGACCTCCTAGGCAGTTCTGCTGTTTGGGAGGGGGTTTGTAGTTCTGTATTACTTTTAACTTGTATGTAATTGTAAATATCTGTATATATTCTGTATATATGTATTTAAATTTTGCCTTGCTGTAAATATGGCTTCATTTCTTAATTTCCAGCTGGCTGAGTTAGTCTGGTGAATTGTGTGGGAGGGGGAAACTCTGAAAACACACACAGATGGATTGATTAGACCCTTCTGGAAAATCTTAGTTTGCTGTACATAAACCTTGTATGAAGTTAATTTCACCTAACAGTAGATATATCAAATGCAGAAATCTCTCTGACCTTGTCAACATAGGGTGGGGTTTATTTTTATTTGTTTCATTGTTTTTTTTAGCCAGTGTTGAGGAAAAGGTGACTTTAGAGTGGTACTTTCTGATATGATTTTCATACAAAAGAATCACAGATAAGAAGATAATTCAACAGACAGAAAAGTGAAGGTTTATTTTCCTTTCTATTTTCAAATATATATACAGGATGCATGATAACGTTTTTTTTTACTCCAGGAAGTCTAATGTGAGAGATGTAATTCTTTTTAATAAGATTAGAAAGTATAGTAGAGTTTCTGACTGATTAATGCAGATGCATTAAACTCACTTATTACAGTCTGTAGGTGATCCCATAGAAAGTTGAGAAGACCTAGGTATTGGCAGAAATGCTAAGTATCAGTGGAGAAAAGTAACTAAAAGAGGGATGTTTAGTTTGAAGACAGTGGTGGAAGAGAACAGGAGGCACTAAGGTGGCAAAAAGTCAGGAAATGGGAAAAAAAATATATATAATACAGTATGCACAGTAGCTGAGCAAGGCTATTGAAAAGTGTCAGCAGGTCAGCCCTTTTATTCAACCATGAGCAAATGATATGTGTAAATGTCATGAACAAATGATGATGAGGACAAGATTTCTCTTATTTAACTTTGACTATCATATTCACATCTGATGACAAGGTCAGTGACACTCTGCTTGTGCTTGTCTCTTTCCTCTGCCAGTCTATAGGCAGACTAAGCTACTTAAGGTGACAGGTTCTAGATACATATATTTTATGTGATTAAGGGAAATCAAAATGACAGGAATGCTATTAGGATGGAAAAAGCTGAGATATAAATTCATCTTATTTAACCCTTCAAAAGGCATAAAAAATGCAGTTACAAAATAAGGACTGTCAAGGTGGCAGGGTTAATTTGATATAATAGAATTTATGAAGAAAGAAAGGCTTTCATGTACCGTTTAATAAAACCTTAGGGACTATAAAATATGAAGAGGCTCAGTTAATTTTCCTCATCAGATTTATACGGGTATAAAAATAGAATTTCACTCATTAAAACCCAGTGAACCTTCTGTATCTCATAAGGGGTTCCACATTAGTCAGTCAGAATTGTAATAAATAGAGCAATGGAAAAATTTGGAAGTAGAAAACAGCAGAGAAGGATCTTCAGGATCACTGATGCTTATTGGCATGTATGCTGGGAGTTTATATTTTGATTTGCTGTATCAATGTTGCTGTCATTTGATCTCATAATCATAATTGTTAACAGAAATAAATTTAGACAAGCATGAAGAGAGGGTATGTGCAGGCTTTCCACATACAGAATCTGTGGAAAACTCTGTCTTGTCCATAGAAGCTTAGCTTAAATAATGTTAATTTACCAGTTTCAGTTCTTTCATACTTATTGCATGACCAACAAAAAACTACAAAAATTAAAAAATGATAATTATCAGAGGTTATATGTATACATATTAAATCTCTAAAACCAAAAATTGTGTGGGTTTTTTGTCCCCTTTGCATCTGTTATTGGAAAGCATCTTCATCAAAGTTTCCTATTTGATTTGTAAATTACCCAATTCATCTAATATAGAAAAATTCTAACTATATGTAGAGCAATTATGTTGCCTAAAATGAAGGATTTATGATACACTGAGTGAAATATCAAAATTTGAAAAGGAAATAACTTTAAAAAATCAAACACATATAACAGTTTAATAAAGCAAGGACATTCAAGATCTTCATAGAATCACAGAATCACAGAATGTCAAGGGCTTGTGACAGTGTGCCAAATTTCAGGCAAGTCCCAGCCTCTGGCAGTGCCTGAGGACCACTAAGGCTGCTCACCATACTCACTCTTTCAGCCCTGACAGACTCTCCTGCCTGCTGATCTTGTGCAGGGGACTAATCCACTTCTCATAGAGCTGTGACTTGAGTTGCTTAAAGGGAATCTTGCAGAGGAAGTTGTGCAACAGCAAAGGTGAGCCTTAGATGACTCTTGCTGCCAAGAGCACAGGCAACACGCTCACCAGTCTGGCTCACCAGAGTTACTCCTTGTTAATTTTAATTTTTAGTTTAAACAATATAATTGTAGTAGTTTAAGTAAATTAGGTAATTTGATGTAAAAGAATAATAATGATAAAGTGTATATCATTAATTGGTTTGCTAAGAGGTATAGAAGGTCAATGTATAAACAATATCATTCTCTGTGGCTCTTGGCCACTTTCTCTTTTCACTTCTGTCTCTAGCTAACCTTGACTTGACCAGATAATACATGAGTTTTGCTGGTTGTTTTCTATCTGAGGAGACAGAAGATGGCATTGGTCCCTTCTGGGCTGGTTTGTTTTTTTTTTTTGCAGGGGTAAGACTAGATTTCTGTATGTCCCCGGTTGGGAATTATAGGGTTAAAACTCCTCTAGGAACTACAGGAGAATGTTATTCAATCCCATAATTCTGCTATCTCTTCATAAGCTCAAGGCAAGGCCAGCTCGCTCTCCTTTCCTCCCCCTCCAGCCATGTATGGGCAGGAGCTGTTATCAGGTAAATACGTAAGCAGGTTTTGGGGCCTATGAATGGCAGAGGCATGGGTGGGGAAGGACTGGAGCACTGGAGTTTATAGGTCTTGTTTTGGGATGGGAACAAAATTCAAAGGGGTTGCTATGACTTTTATATCTGCTCTGTAACTTTTTTCATGCATTTCTTTATCTGAAATATAATTGTTATTTTCTCCAATTTGTTTGAGAGTTTTCATTCTGTTGGCAGTAAAAACATGACACTGTATTATTTCTAAATTGCATATAATTGTAAATACATGTAAATATATCTTGTACATAAGCTTGTAAATTTATCTTCACCATATAATATAGCTTTACTGTACTTCCAATCTGTCTGAGCTAATCTGGTAAATTTAAATTGGGTGGTGGGGAGGTGGGGTAGAAGAGAGGAGAAGTTCATAATCCACTACAATAATATATTGCTTTTCTTTTGCCATATGTGGTTGATACATTTTTTTGATGCTTGAATCTTAGTTCAGGAAAGGTCTTGAGATGTTGCTTTTCTTAATATTTTATATGCATTCTCTGGGATTGCAAGGCTTTATGCTCAGTCTACATGCATCACAGGCTCTCATGGGATTTCATAAATTTAATTCTCTCACTCTTTGTGGTCAAAAAGCACACAATACCATTAAGAAGGTTATTGAAGTTGTTTGGTGTGATATTAAATGCAATTCTTAGTGTGCAGATGACAACTAATTCAGTATGTGCATATGATCTAAGCCGTTTATGGTAGCTGTGAAGTTATTAAGAGACAGGGCATTCAAGACAGATGTTCTGAATAGCTTTCCTCTTGAATAAACCTGAAGAAGTAGGTGCCAGTTGTGGCAGACTTCTTTTTCCTTCAAAATTTTCTGTTTTTCAGAAAAGAATAAAAAATGTTAAACATGTAGGACTGTGCTCTTTTGAAAGATAGAGTTATAAGTTTAGAGAGACTATTTTCTGTTTCCTGAAGTTTGTATTGACTGACACCTAGATGACAGCCAGGATGGAGAATGAGCTGAAACTTGGACATTACTATTTATCATATAGAAACTGTTTCTAGTTAGATGAATACCTTGATGCAGGAAAGGGAATGAGATAAAAGAGGTGGAGTGTTATAGCTTTAGGACTAGTGTGCTATTCTAAATAAGCTTTCCAGAGTATTACAGAATATGAGGGGGCTGGACAGTCTTCAGGACATTACAAAATGTTGTTTATCCCATTCCCCTGCAAATCTCTACATAATCTGAAATTACAGCTTGTTCTTTGCTTTGTTTGTCCTCTACTCTCCTATGTTTTACTCTTGCTTCTCTCGCTGCTTCCTTGCTTACCTTCGTTTGGGTTTGGGAGGTGAGGTTTGGCACAACGGGGGCAGAGAGGAATTATTTCAGTCATATGATACAGCCTTTGAGCCTTGTCTGAGAGAGTCCAGGCTATTGTTGGGTTGTATATGTATATATTTATATGTATATATTTATTTCCTTTTCCATTTAGTCTACTTCTGTAAATAACAATTTCATTTAACTTCCAAATTCTGTGCAAGTGTTGTAATTTACTCTTTCTGGGGTAAATTCCACATTCTGTCTGGTACAAAATGACCGCAGAAAGAGAAGTAGTTTATTCTGCTCTGTAACTAATGCAGTGCAATGTAGAAAATTCCTTGTTTGATGACTTACATCACACTGATCAGATCACCTATATCATCTGGTTTAACTAGCCTGTTTAGGTTAGTGCTTCCATCACTGTTTCAGTTAACACTGAAATATATGGTTCATTTTTTCAATTTGTTAATATTAACTGTTAGTGCATAAGCCTTTAGATTTGCTTGTGTTTTGACATATTTTGTTGGGAAAAGTAAAATAATACCTTCATGATTAATCAAATTTTCAAAAATTGAAGTCAGAACTGGAATTTACCATGAGCTTGTCCTAGAAGTAGGTAATGCAGCAGCCAAATGAGACTGTTAAATGCAGTCCTACAAATGTTCTTCAACTAGATGCATTACAAAGATACCTAAATAAATGTAGTACTGATGTCTTTTTTTTTCTTCACAAAAAATCAGGTTATATTTATACTGTCAAGTGGGAAGATACTTCAGAAAGCCTCTATTTGATCTTGTTGCTCAAAGGAGAGAAAGGTCTGAGGTCAGATCAAGTTGCTCACGACTGTCTTCAGGTGAGTCTTGAAAGTCTTCAATGACAGAGACAGTGAAATATTTTGGCACAACCTGCAGTGCTGACTGACTGCCCTCATGAGGATAAAGTTTCTCCTTTCATACAGTTTGAAACTCGTTTCAAATTATGCTCATTGCCTTTCATCCTTCCGCTGTGCTGCATGTTGAAGGGCCTGTCTCTGTCTCCTTATTGACTTCCCATAGCACTGATATCCTTTAATGAGGAGCACTGCAGACATATCTTCTCCAGACTGAACAAGCCTTGGCCCCTCAGCTTCATCTCATAAAGCAAGTGACTAGTCCTGACCATACTGGTAGTTTATTGATGTCTTTCCTCTATAGAATATAGTAATTAAATGTGATGAAATCAGCTCTGAGTGAAGGCATGAATTATCACTTCCCTAGACCAGCTGCCTGTGCTTCCAATAGCTGCTAGTCTTTGGTGTGAGCACACGTTGCTGTCTTATGTTCAGCTTGCTGTTTGCCTGAATGCTTTTGTCAGAGCTTCTTAGTAGTCTTTCAGTACTGTGATGGTAGTAAGTATGAGAGAGGATTTTTTCAAAATTAATATTGTTTATTAATTTTAATATTCAGGAGTCTTGCCCCCTTGCCCAGTATTTTTAATAACTGTTTCTTTGCATGGTCATGAAAATATTACACAAAGGAAAACACAATCTAGAACACTTAAGAGACAACTAATGATAATGCAGCAAATATTAAACCATTAGAACTGGAAAAGAGGTTCTTGTGTTCAATTATTCTGCTTGCTCACTAGATGGACTCAGGAAGCTCCATTCTGCTTAAGGCAGAAGGCACTTGGAATTAGAGAGTTTTGCTAAAGAGGCTTTTGAGTATTTATTCATATCTCTGGATTTCCAGGACTAGCTACAGTTTTCAGACAGTACCTAAACACTTGCAAGGAGTTCCATCAATGTCTTGTCAGCCAATGAGGTTTCTAGTTCTTCTCAGGCTCTAACAAGGGTGCTGGGAGAAGCAAATGATTTCTCTCCTGATGCTGGTTCCTTTTGGATTATCTGTGTCCCTCCCAGGACTTGGCAGTAGACTTGCATGTGTGCAATGTTGGCACGATGTCATGTTGGCTAAGAAAGCCTATCATGTGAAGGCATTTGATGCCTATTACCTGGTAAACTTGCACAAGACAGTTTCCAGGTAGACAAACCCAAAGCATCAGGGTTTGTTACGCAGCATGCAGACTGTTGCAGAGCATGGCAGGATGCAATGGCAGAGAGCAATGAGGCAGAGCACTGCCAGAAGCAGAGAGTACAATGTGCTTATCTGCTCATCTCTTTTTATCAATACATCCTGAGACTAATTGGTCTTTGGCCACAGATCAGCCAATCAGCATGGCACTTTGCCAAGCTTAACCATATCAGGTGAAGTCAGGGCTTACTTTTACCTTTGTAGGACAGAACATAAACAAGTGTATAGACACATACAAGCAAACTGTAAACAAGTTTGGACAAACATGGAGGCACCAAGCCCTTTGTCTTCCTTTCCCATTGTTTCTTCTCCCATCAGCGGAAGAGATGGAGAGCATAAAACATGTCTGGGCAAGCCAGGACATGTTTAGGCCTATTTCAGCCTACTTTGGCCTTCCATGACAAGTACCCAGTCTATACTGCAGCCAGGGGTTTTTCCTTACTTTGCATTTTGCGTTGTTGAACTTTATGAGGTTTCTCTCAAAGCATTTCTCCAACTTGCTAGGCCCTTCTTCATGGTAGCCTCTGGATGACATCCAGTGTATTAACAGGTTCCATCCTCAGACAAATTTAATGACATCTTCATAAAAATGAATCATAGAATTTAGGTTGGAGGAGACCTCAAAGATCATCCAGTTCCAACCCCCTGCCATATGCAGGGACACCCCCCCCACTAGATCATGATGCTCAAGACCTCATCCAGACTGGCCTGGAATCAAAGACTATTGTAATAGTATTTTTATTAAATACTCTTGATTGCAAGGTGGAAATGCTTAGGAAAAAGCCTTTGAAATATCAGAAATAGTTAATAAGTTTAGGAGAAAGTTCACAGGATGTTAGGGGTTGGAAGGGACCCAAGGAGATTATCGAGTCCAACCCCCCTGCCAGAGCAGGACCATACAATCTAGCACAGATCACAGAGGAACACATCCAGACAGGCCCTGAAAGCCTCCAGAGAAGGAGACCCCACAACTGATCTGGGCAGTTTCTGTGAGTGCTCTGGGACCCCGACAGCCAAGAAGATTTCCCCTGTGCCAAGATGGAACCTCCTGTGCTGCAGCCTGCACTCATTGCTCATTTTCCCATCCCAGGGAGCAAGTGAGCAGAGCCTGTCTCTTCCCTCCTGACCAGCCCTGAGATATTTATAACCATTTATCAAATCCATTCAAGTCACAAAAGAAGTGGTAGAACCTAAGGGTCATTGAGCTGTGGCTGCTGACTTTGGCAACCTGTTTGCTCAAGGAAAGAGATGGAAACGAAGAAGCAATACAATTCTTATTTTTAAATCATTATTAAATTGATGTTTTGAAGGGATACAAGCCCTTGTCCTTCAGAGGGCATACTACACAGGAAAATCTGGTGGTCCCCTTGCCTCACCAACTGTTGCGGTGGGTCTAAATAGGCCTGAACATGTCCTGCCTTACCCAGATGTGTTCCCCTGCTCCCCCACCTTTTGTGCTGGGGGAAAAAACCACGGGAAAGGAAAACAAAAGCTCTGGTTTCACCTAATACAATCAGGCTTGGCTAACTGCCATTGTGATTGGCTATCCTGTGTCCAAAGGCCCATTAGTCTTGGGCATAGATTATTAAAAGGAGATGAGCGGGTAACACAAGGGGCTCTGCTCTGCCATTGTATTGGTGCCTGATGCTATTGCCATTGTTGCTTCTGCCTCAGCATGCTCTTTGATATAGAATAGAATAAGCCAGGTTGGAAGAGACCTCCAAGACTATCCAGTCCAACCCAGCGCCCAGCCCCATGCAATCAACCAGAGCATGGCATCAAGTGCCCCATCCAGTCCTCTCTTGAATACCCCCAGGGACAGCGACCCCACCACATCCCCAATGACAATCACTCTACCCGGGAAGAACCCCCTCCCAACATCCAGCGCACACCTCCCCCAGCACAACCCGAAATGATGTACCCCCATTCTTCCTCTGGTTGCCTATGAGAAGAGACCAGCCTCACTTGGCCACAACCTCCCCCTGGGTGGCTGCAGAAAGAAATGAGGTCACCCCTGAGCCTCCTTCTCTCCAGGCCAAATACCCCCAGCTCTCCCAGCCTCTCCCCACAGGACTGTACTCCAGCCCCGCCACCAGCCTCATCACCCTTCTCTGTACTATGGCCTCATTGTATCCTACCTACTCTTCTGCAACTTTCCAGATGTCAGGAGTCAATTTCTACACCAAGTATTATTTGATGACTTGCATTCTGCATAAGATCATGCTCTGAGACTGTTATATTAGCTATACTGGTTGGCAAATTAAATGAAATTTAAATGGAAGAAATATGATTTGACAGAACATAGAAAAATCAGCACATTTTATGCACCAGATTACTTTGCAAACATATCTATTAAAATTTTCCCTCAGGCAACTGGAATTGAAAATATTCCTATTAAGAGATGCTCCAGGCATAAATAGACAGGAAGCAGACTTATTTATACACTGCTCAGAAGCACATGCAATCTTCCATAACATAGTGTTCCATAAATCTAACAAAGAGTGACTATCTCAGCAATGTACTATCTTCTTTCTAGTTTACAAGTATGGTATCATACTTGTAAATGGTATCATAGTTTTCATGGAAAATTAAATGTCCTTGTGGTAAGGAATTTGCAGTACATATGTGACAAGGATCAATTTGCAAATTTCAAACGTAAGTGTTTAGCACTGCAAAGACTCAGAACTAGTGCACTGAGAACTGTAATAGTCAAAGAGAAACACTACTAGCACTCTCCATCCCCCCTCCGAAAAAAAAACCAAAAGGAAACAAAACAAAACACACACACACTTCCCAGATACAAAAATTATGCCTATTCACTAAGCTCTATTCTTTCTTTTTTTGATAAGGTGATCAGAGCTGATAACTGTATTTCTCCTTCCGGCAGTATATAGTGCCTTAATAGAGGCTTGATTTCCTCACGGAGGTATAGCAGATTATCACAGACAGTGCTTAAGTTTTCATAAATCTCCCACAAAAGCAACTACATTGTGCCAGGAAAAGTGGAGAGCAAGTGGAATTCTTCGATGACTGTCTTATTAAAGAAATTACCTTCCATATTTTCCGCTACCCTAAAGCATTCAGTTATAGAGAACCAGTAAAAAATAGAGGCATTTAGCTAGTGGCTTTATACGATTAAGCCTATTTATATTTGTCATTTTGTTATAGAACAAAAACATTGATGATGGAAAGGAAATGTGGCCACCATCTTTGTTCAGACTGTCAACAAGTATTCAATTAGTGCTTAGCAGAGTGTAAATACCTTGATATTAAAAATAGGATTGTCCTGATAATCGCAACAAGGATCTTATTAGTAGCTGCTGTCCCAAACACCTTAAGAGGTTGTGAAGAATTTATGTTTTTGTCAATATACATCTTAAACTGAATTTGAAACAAATGACAATCTTAATAGATATTCTCCAGTGAGCATGAAGCACAACTTAACCTTCTGTGAGCAAAATATATCTGCTGTTTCAAGAATTAGAAATTCTTGTTTCAAGAATTTCTAATTAGAGACAATTGAGGATGATAATATACCTATTTCTAAGCAGACTACAGAGAAGAAGAAAAGGAGCTTTATTTTTCTGTCAAAGACTAAGCGAATGCAGTTGTATACTCAAGGAGGAATGAAATATTCTCCATGTAATAACAAGGGCATATCAATAATATCTAAAAAACGGTGTTTTGTTTATAGAGACAAAGTCCGTTCAAATTCCAGATTCTAATTAAATTATTTCAGTTCAAAACTTTTCATATCAAATTCTTGCCATATCTACAAAAATGATAAGATTTTATTGAAAGAATTCTTGCACTTTTAAAATGTACATTCAAAACAGCTCTTTTCTTATCAGTGATGGCCCAGTTACAGGGTTCGTAGGGGTGATTCTATGGTAGCAAGCGGCATGCCATAAGTAATTCTTAACTGCTGCACAACACATTATATTTACAAAATTATGCATTGTGAAGCTATTTGACCTATTTTGGAAATTTGTTTCATCTTTCAAAATCAAAACAGTGTTATTTCCAAGATAATATAACTTCACTGTGTTCTCACTTTTTTGTTAAAAAGTCACAATCAGTTTCACTCATATATTTGTTATATACTTTTCAGGTTCTTGGCATATTAACAAAAATAGAAATGCCAGAGGTTTGAAAATATATTAATAATCCATTTCCTTTAAAAAGGCTAACTTTTTTGTCTTGCTGTCTTTGAATATGGTCACTCCAGAGGCATATCACATGCTTCAGAAATATTCCAATAATTCTGTTATTGCTTAAATTTATAGCAATAATGATCATTAACTTTGCTTGATGCATTATTAAGAAAACATAAGTCACAGAATCACAGAATTCTCTGATTCTATGGTTCTCTGATTTATGTCTTTTGCAAAGCAAAAAAAAAATAAAAAGAGGCAGAGGAATTATATTTGTTCTACACAGAATCATAAGAATAATATAATGATTTGGGTTGGAAATGAACCTTAAAAATCTAGTTCTATCCCCCTGCCACTGGCAAGGACACTTTTCACTAGATTAGGTTGCTCAAAATCCCATCTAGCCTGGCCTTGAACACTTAAAAGGAAGTGGCATGTGCAGCTTCTCTGAACAAGTTTTTACAGTGTCTTGCCAACCTCACAGTGAAGAAATTCTAAATCTATTCCCTCTCAGTCATTGCACCTTCTCCTACACTTACAGGTCCTTGTGAACTGTATCTCTCCATCTTTCTAGGCCCTGTTTAAAGTACTGGAAGGCTGCTATGAGGTCTCCCCAGAGCCTTTCCTTCTCAAGGCTGAAGAGTCAATCTTTCTTGTTACGAAAGGCTGAATTTCCAGATTCCTTGATTTATAAGTGACTGATCCTTCACTTCATGGCAGTAATTCACTGAAGTGAGGAGAAAGGCACATGGCATTGTGAAACTTCAGGTAGCTGGGAGATCAGAAATACATTTAGGCTTATTTCATAAATTCCTAGTTAACCAGTGGATTCACTAAACAGTGAATTAGACAACCTTTTATGTAACACTGTGGATTTTTTATTTTTTCAATCTTGATCAGACACCATAATCGTGTCTATACTGTGTGTATGAGTGTCTGTCTGGATGATATGTTAAATGTCAGAGTTTGTCCTGAATAATCATTAAAGGACCGTCTTGAGAAACAAGAATTTTAAAAGCTAAGAGCTATTTAACTCAGGTTAAGTGAAGACAAGGCTTTTCGTTTTATCTGGCTCAGACAGTGAATCTGATATGTGCTAAATTGTATGGATTTATCAACTTTCCTTTCACTACTGTGGAGTTCATCAAGTTTTGTTCAAGGCCAGACAAGAAATCTGAAACACATCATGGTAAGAAAAAAAGATCTTACAGTTTTTTTTTTTCTAATTGTTATGTTCTGTTTTGTTGGTTTGTTTTTTTTTTTAACGTTGTTGTTTTGGTTGGGTTTTGTTTTAGCGAAAATGGATTTCTATAAATGCATTAGATTCTGTATGTCAGAATGGTGAGATCCTATCCTCATCTGAGTACACATTGCAAAGATGATAAAATATGAAAAACAAGTATCTCAGAAATTCTAATATCTCTGTTGAATTAACAACATCTCAAACTAAAGGAAACAAAACGAAACAAAACAAACCATGGACCGTGAAAATAAAAAACTGTATTATAGAGTAACATAACATGTTTCACGCTTCTCAAGGGTATTTGTTAATTAGTATTTTCAAGGACACTGAATTGTGGGGGATTTTTAGATACAGTTAAATAACATCCTTAACAGTGAAATATAACAGGCTGGTCCCTAACTAAACATTCCTAACTGATTTTGAAATGTAATTCTCTAACTTTGAAATGAGTAAGCAAGATAGCAGAACCTCAGCAGTAATAGCAATTAATGTATTGAAAGACATTGAGCTAAGACAATCCTTTTTAGTCCATGATATACAAAGCTTTGCATTTACAATTATAATGATTTGAGTTAATTGCCTTTTTATTAATGACTTGAGAAAGTCAACATTTTTTTTCAGGTTTGCTGTGAAGAAATATAACATTGTTACATGACAGCTCTTTCTTTCAACTCAGCATAGCACCTTGCTAGTGAGTAAGACCATAATATTCTGTAAAATTATATTAAAAAGACTGAGAGTGTCTTACTTTTTCTCCCCAGTTGTTCTGGGAAACTTGTTGAAGAAAAGTCCTTAAAATGCCAAAAGTAGGTTTGAAATGTGTATACAGATTATTTTTAGGAGCAAGCATCCTTGATAAAATATTGCAATTCATGTATATGCAACAGTTAAGAATACTTCAGTGCTGTAATCTTGATTTACATTTGTAACAGATGATAATTAGTGTGCCAGGAGGAAAATAAAAGGAAAGATGATAATGTAGTGAAGAACTTGATTAATGACAACTCTGAAGAGGGTGAGATATGAAAGTCAAGACACTCATCAGATTACACTTTTCCCTTTTACTTTTTCTCCCCCTTTTAATTTTTTTCCCCTTGTACTTTTTTAATCTCTCCCACTTTTTTTTTAATATATATATATATCTTTCCCCTCTTCTTACCTTCTTTTTTTTTTTTTTTTGAATACAGAAATTGTATTTAAAGAAAATGTAAGTGCAAATGAACAATATAAAATATAAATAAATATAAATAAAGAATATCAAAATGAAATTGGAAAGACTGACAATGGATGTAGTGAAATAGTTTGCAGCATATCCTGTATTTTACATAAATTGTTACAGTGTTCATTTACTCTATAAAGATGCCAACAAATGTGAGAATATTCAAAATAATGAAGTCTGTGGATTTCATGGGCAATAAAAGAAAAAGAAAAAATAAAGTGAGAAACTGGGCTGGTACTTTCTTAGGAGAAGGACCCTGGGGGTCTGTGTTGACAAAAAGCTCAACATGAGCCGACAGCGTACACTTGTGGCCCAGACAGCCAACAATGTCCTGGGCTGCATTAAGAGAAGCATTGCCAGCAGGTCAAGGGAGGTGATTCTTCCCCTTTACTCTGGTCTCCTCAGACCCCACCTGGAGTACTGTGTGCAATTCTGGAGGCCCCATCACAAGAAGGATGTGGAACTGTTGGAGTGAGTCCAGAGGAGGGCCACGAAGATGATCAGAAGACTGGAGCACCTCTGCTATGAGGACAGGCTGAGAGAGTTGAGGCTTTTCAGCCTGGAGAAGAGAAGGCTTTGAGGAGACCTTACAGTAGCCTTCTAGTATCTGAAGGGAGCGTACAGGAAGGCTGTGGAGGGACTATTTACAAGGCCTTGTAATGACAGGATGAGGGGTAATGGGTTCAAGCTGGCAGAGGGGAAATTTAAATGGGATGTTAGGAGAAAGTTCTTTATAATGAGGGTTGTGAGACACTGGAACGGGTTGCCCAGGGAGGTTGTGGCTGCTCCCTGCCTGTTCAAGACCAAGTTGGATGAGGCCTTGAGCAACCTGTTCTAGTGGGAGGTGTCCCTGTGTATGGCAGGGGGTTGGAACTGGATGATCTTTCAGATCTCTTCCAACCTAAACCATTCTATGATACTCTGGCCTGGGCTCTGTGAAGTTACCAGTTTAGTAATACTAGCCTGTAAGTGTGATATGACGGTCCAAGTGCGATGATACAATGATCCATGCTTACTTACAGTATTGAGCAACACCGCAAATTTAAGGGTGTCCTGACACAGATACCTGCCAAAACCTGACAACTCAAGCACCAATAGTATCATTATGACCAGAAAATATGGCATTAAAAATAAGGCATTTCATGCATTGTATTGTTCTCAGTTGTTCAGTCTTGCCTATGCTCCTTACTCTGCTGTGATGGTTTGAGACTAATTAGAATAATCTAATGAGAGAAATTAGATCATTGGTTGTGAAAATAAAATAATGATATCTATATCACTCATTGGTTTGCTGAAAAGGATAAAAATCCAAAGTGTAAACAGATTGTCCCACTTTTTTCTGGGACATGTCTTTCTTTGGCTTCTCCTTCACTTCCCTTTAGTATCATCCATTAACCTTGGTTTCTGTCTGGGAAGGAAGAGAGAGAGAGAGAGAAAGAGGCTTTGAGCCCCTTCTAGGCAGTTTCTTTGTCCAGGAGGGTATCTGGATATCTGTATTACTTCTAATTTATATATAATTGTAAATACTTGTAAATATATTGTGTATATATGCTTGTAAATTTTGCTTTGCTGTAAATATAACTATCTTATATCCAAGCCATCTGAGCTGGTCTGGTAAATTTCAAGATGGGGTTGGGGAATTCCTAACCCACTACATCTACCATAGCTTTGAAATAGATAATCTTTGAAATTTTCTTTTAAGTGGCAAAACTCTCAAAAGAAAATTTATTTTGTTTCATGTAATGTAATGTTAGAAACAATTTACAACTGCACAGCTCCTTGTTAGAAGACCCCAGCACCATTGAGGGGCAGGGGTGCACGCGATAGTCTGCCTAGAACTGGGGGTGTGTCCTCAGCCCCAACTTGCTGCTTTTGGGGGAAGCAGGAGGCAACAGGGGGCTGGAGGAAACCACGCAGATCCTGCCACTCTGTTCAGCCCCATGCCATGGCAGGGGCCATGGCAGTGGCCACATGGCATGGCTCTGTGTCCCTGTGCTGGTTTGAGGCTAATTGGAATATTTTAATGAGATAGATTAGATTATAGGCTGTGAAAGGAAAACAATTGTGATGTCTACTTCACTCATAGGTTTGCTGAGATGTATAAAAACAAGGACATAAACATAGATAAGACAGTCTAGGTCTGTCTGTCAGAGTCTTTTGGTGTCTCTCTCTCTCCCTGTCTTCTGTTGGCATCTGTGTAACCCAACTAATGATTCTGCTTCAAACATCCTCCCCCCTCCACCTGCTGAAATTCCAAATCACCTTGCACATAAGGCAGATTCTGGGATAAGGTTGGGGAGTGGAGAGAGGGTGGAAAGGTGGTTGGGAGTCCCTCCTGGGGACTCTGATTTTTGGGAGGTTGGACTAGATTATCCTTGAGGTGCCTTCCAACCTGCTATTCTATGAATTCTATGAATATTCACTGCCTGAATCCAAACTAACTGGAATTGTGTAACCTGAACTTTTACATGGCCCAACTTTTTCAAATTTGATTTTGCCAAAGTCTGCTAAAATACAAGTCCCTGCTTCCATTATCCATTTTTTTTTTTGGTGTGGTATAGAATATGATGAGTGTGCAAGTAATAGTCTAGTACAGATGCTGAAGAATCTAAAGATGCTTGCGTTTAAGAACTGTCTACTCCCTTAATATATGTTCATAGGAACTAGCTGTATTTTATGACATAAAGAAAGGCAGTCTTCAAATGATGTATTGTGAACAGTTTAACATCCTGTGGTTGTCCAAAGCAATTAATTTGCTGCTGTATTGATCCACTCAAACAAGTGATTCCAGTAAGTTTTTATAAATTTTATGTTCTCTCCGTGGCACAAAACTGTCACATAAGAAATATGACAGCTACTGTTCATGGCACAGTGTAGAGACTTTTGTGATAAACAAGTAATCAGTCATAAATCCCCTGAAAGACAGCTGGCAAACATCTGGAAATGGCAAGGAATACTTGGTTATACCCCAAGTTAAAACTGATCTTCACAGATGTACCGTAAAGATCATTTTTTTCAGTTGAGCAGATTTACATATTTTTTCCCAGTCTTTTAACATTTTTTCACTTTTAGAGTCCTCCTCAGCTTTAAAATACAATATAAACCTTCTTCTGCCAAGCTGTTTCTATAACAGTGTAGGTGTCAGAGATTGTAAAATGTCCTGTTAATTACTATGCAACTACTTAAATAAAAAAATAATTAATTGCACTGTAAGCTTTGAACAAATATTAAAATTAGAACATTTGCTAGATTTCAGGTACTTTAAATGACACCTGGCTTCTCATTATATGATGTAAGTATCAAATTCTTTTTCTATTACTTTTGATTTAGATCAGGGTTGCACTTTATGCCTAAATAGTTTAAGAGTGCTTATCTTCAATATTAATTGAGGACCTAATTGTTAAAATATTTCTGTGAATTGCTCAGTGCATGATGTATGCATGCAGGGAACAGTCTTCAGCATAAATACCATAAGCTTTTGAGGGAAATATCATGCAAAAGGCTTACAATGTTAAATTGAGTGAATGCTATTTAATTTGTATCAATTTGCTAAGATTTGCTTAGTTTAGTAGTAATACTAAACTAAGTAGTAATACATAAAATGATTGCAGAATCTGTTAATTTATAATGTCCTAAAAATACAGTAATACCAGCAAAATGATACAATCTAGAACAGCTGTTGCTTGTTGTTTCAGTGTTGTTCATGCTGAGTAGGAATTACTGCAGATGTAGTCTAACTGCAATCACTTTGGATTACTCTAAGGTATAGCTGAACTCGCAAGGTTGACTTATTTCCGCAAAGGCAGGCTATGTTTCCACAAGTACTACATTTCTGTTGGTGAAACTCAAACCCAAAACTTATACAGAATAAAAAGGTATAATATAGAGTCCCAAATTTTAGCTAAGAGTGCATGAGATTGTTATATTGCTCCTTTTTATTTTTTTTTCCCCCCTAATAAAGTATGTTAAAGTATTGAGTGCAAGGAGAATTCAGTGTGTTCCTTTTTATGTCTCCATGTGGAAATACTGAAAACAAGGGAAAAAGAAATTTTAACTTGTGTTTTCCACTTTGTGGAAGAAATACATGTAGACTTACCTAATATTTAAGATCAGGATTTGTATCTCACAAGTAAACCAACTCTAACATATCATAGCACTGTGCATGCATCAGTCTCCTTTCACCTTAGTCATTGACAAGGATCTAATTCTTTAACCAGTTCTGTGGTCTGAAATCCTGTAGTAACAGCTTTTGCTAATATTTTGTACTTTTATTCTTCCTTTTGTCAAGATTTTCCTAGGTCATTTTCCCTCCACTTTTTCTTCATCATTTTTCTTTTAGCAAGAATATTTAATAAAACTAATAGATAGTTTTTATTAACAGGATGTCATAATTACACAAACAGTAAAGCTCCTTATTTGAATTGATACACATCCTTAAAATCTTTCTGGAGATTAAATAAACATGAAGTAGTCAATAAATAGATATAGACTAAGACAAGGATGTTACTGATGTCAAAAGAGAATCTTAAATTTGTTATTTAATATATATTAGAGTTAATTTACTCTATGTCCAATATTAATACAACCTCAGGAAAAATTGAATTAGATGATGCAAATATTATGAATCCAATTTGTTATTGCTGGAAAAGCTAAGAATTTCTAATCATTTAACAGATTAGGTGCTAAAATTTCACGCTGAACATTTCAGTGCTTCTAATCATGTGAGTCTATTCAGGCAAATAGGCATTCAGTATAAAACGTAGAAGCTAGCACAAACTAAAGCACAAAAGAGACTGAAACATTAAAATTACATTTTCCCTTCCTCCCAAAGAAAATATTTGAAAGACTACTTGTCAAGAGCATTAGAATTTTACCCTTGAAAAGCTATTTACTGCTTAGATATCAGACAAATTATACAAAATACAGATTACAAAGCCAACAAGATTTACTAAATGTCCCTTCCTTTACCATTCCTTCCCGTCTCTCCCTCCACTTGCTACTTTCCTGCTCCTTTCTCTTCCTATTCCACTTCCTCTTTCTTTTGATTCAGTTATTTGGAGGCAACACTAATAGATTTATGCATTGCTTTCTTTCATATTCTGAAAGTCATTAGGTATTTTTTGTAAATTAATCCTAATTTGCATTTTAATCTGATAGTCATCATGATTACAAACAGAATACAGGAATTACACCTGTGTTCCTAATTCTAGTGGCTGTTAATATTCTTCCTCACTGAGCATTTGCTATGATAATCTTGAAAACTGTGAACAGTAAACTGATGTTTGAAGTGAAGTGTGTCCAGAAAGTAATACTAATTTTTTAATTTGAAAATTTCCTCAGTGGTTTTGGACAACCTAGCATAAATATACCTGGCTTCCACCATGCTGGACTGCAAAGATAATAACTTAGAATATAATTTAATTAAACAAACCAAAATTATTGTAGGGTTGTTTTTTTTTTTTTCACTCGTCTCCTTTTGGGAGATACAAAATTTCCTATGTAATCCTGAAGTTTCCCAATCCACATGAAGTATCATATAACCTTTTATTCTCACTTTGATGGTAATGATAGTCATTTCATTCCCCCTACATATTCTCTTTACGCACAGTAACCTGCTGATGAGCTAAGTCATCCTCACTGACCTGTTCATAGTTCATCTCTTCTTTTCTTAGTCATTCTTATTCAGGAAAAGATGAGCAACTGGAGCAACTGAGCTTCATTTGTTTCAAATCTTCTGTGGGTTTCTCTTTTCTGCTCTTAAAACTTAGAGTGGAATAGTATTTGTGCAATTATTTTGTCCTATACACTCAAATAGAATTGAGTGATTCCTAACAATGAACAGAGGCAAAGATGTTTTATATGTTTGAATCCTTTCTTACACTTTGAAGAAAAGCTTTAATCTTTAGGGTTATTGATGCTAATGATGGAGTCTATTATAAGTTGAATAATTACTTAAAGTAATAAGAACATAGGGAAAATAATTCCAATGAATTACAAGAAAAATAAAGGCAAACTTAACAACTCTCTTAAAATTTTGTATTAATAATGAGTGCATTAGTAATCTCTGATTAACTCAAGTGATTTGCCATCACAGCATTTTTACACTTTCATGTATTTCACTAGAATCTATGGTGTTTGTGTAGATAAAAAATTCACAGTAATATGGCTCCAGTGAAACTGTAATTGCAGAAATTTTAAGTCATTTCCTGCTCACTTGAAAAAAAAAAAAAAAGATGCCTTAAAAAGAGTAAAACTGTATTAGTGTTCACATTGTTAAATGGAGCGTTTAATAACAGCAAAAGTAACTATTTCCAGATGATTTCAGATGACAAGCTCAGTGAACATAAGTGGTAGCAAAAGAAAAACAATGCAGAGTAAATGTTTAAAAGTATCTTTTCACCAGTAGAACAGTTAATACCAAGAACTGTCTAGCAGACAAGGGTGTTGAGTTAGAAATATGAGTATCATTCAAACAAAAATGAGAAAACTTCCAGGGAATGTTTAGACAGATGCTTTTGTAAAGGCCCACAGCTTCCCTGCCCTGTCCCCTCATTTCTTCAGTTTTAGTGCATTTGCTTAGCCACAGTGCTTTCAACACTGCAAAAATTTGTGACTTAAACAGGCAATTTAATTAAAGGATTTGTCCTTCATTGGAAAAAAAAATTGTATATATATCTACATAAGAAATAATTGCAACATAATGAGTCCTCTTAGGCAGAAGCCAGGAACAGTGTTATGCAACTGATGTGAATATTGATGATAATTAAAACTATGATATTTATGTCTATAATAAGATTGCAATATTTTTAATATAGAATTTTCTGATTAAAATATTATATCTATGATGGATTTAATAGCCATATATATATAACTTAAAAGCCAAAAATATATTGTTAGAAAATAATCATTTTGCCTCCAAAAAAAAGGTATTAAAGAAATCATGAGAAAATTGTGCTGTTTTTGACTGGGCCAGAGTTCTTTTTCTTCGTAACAGTTATCATGGAAATATAGTTTGGATTGGTATCAGAAATAGTGTCAGTAAAACAGAGAAGTTTTTGTTATTGTTGAGCAGTGCTCATACAGTGTCAAGGATTTTCTGATCCTCGCTCCACCCCATCAGTGAATAGGCTGGGGATTCACAAGAAGATGGGAGGGGACACTAATAGGACAAATGATTGCAATTGACCAAAGGGTTATTCTGTACTATATGATGTCACGCTCATAAAACAAAACCAAAACACACACACAGAAAAAAAAAAAAAAAAAA
>VWZI01019809.1:98286-131443 GCA_013396835.1 Psilopogon haemacephalus
AAAAAAAACCTGGGGGAAGGAGAAAGGAAGGACATTCAGAGTAACAGCTATGCATGATGTAGCTCTGCTTTTCTGAACATGACTGAAGAGCTGCCTGTCCATGAGGAATAGTGAACTAAGTCTTTGTTTTGCTTTGCTTGTATGAACAGATATTTCTTTACCTGTTGAACTGTCTTTATCTGAACCATGATGTTTTCTCAAATTTTTCAACATGTTTGATGAAGGATTGCTCTAGTTTAGAGCTTCACAGTGACCCAAAGCCCACAGAACAAAATTAAGTATAGGATGCCTCCTCTCTCCCTGCTTTGAAAAGAAAGTATGTAGAAAGAGTGAAAAGGGGTAAAATACACAAAGAAAACAGTTTAGCACCTTTTTTTTTTTAAGTTAGAAAAAACACCTTTAACAAAAAATAAAGGGCATTTTAAAGTAAGGGAGTTTACAGAGGTATAATGGAAGGAAAACAGATACAAAAATACATACAGAACTAGATGGATGGCAATGGGTTGTCTCGAATGGAAGTAGATTCAGGAGGTAGCTGGTCAGCTTTCTCGCTGGCTCACGTGGCTAAGCTGAAGCAGTCGTAGCAGTAAAGGGATTGCTCTTCAGGCAAGGTAGAGAGAGAGTGGGATCAGAAGGTTCACCTGCTTTTATAGTGTTGCAGGCAGGAAGAAGGAGTGGGCTTATCTTTGCACCTGGGGGAACTGAATTGGTTGTGTCCGATTAATGAAACAGGAATTATAAAATATGTAGTTATTTTATTTCTGAAAAGCCTCATCCACAAACTGTATACAACTAGTTAAATTTGGGTTCTAATTTGGTTGGGAAAAATCTTCACAAGGATGCTTATGGGCAACTAATTAATTTAAGAGAATCAGAATATTGGAAAAGTTTAGCCACAAAATGGCTTTGTCCCACTTACAAATAGGCAGCCTGAAGCCCTAGGGAAAGTCTGTTTTACTCATGGCAGTGGAGTAGAATTCAGAGATAGTCTCTGGCTCTTTTGTGACAGTGTTGGAACTGCTCAGCACCTTGACAGCTGTTGAAAGGCTTCCAGATCTTCCCTGACTCTAGCAGGGTGCTGGGAAAGATGCAGACAATCTCTGACCAGATCCTCTTGGCACAGAGGTTTGCAGAAGTGCAGACAGGATCTCTCACAGATATGCAGAGAGCACTATGTCAGTGGCACTTCTCACCACGTCGTGAGGCACTTAATCCATTCTCCTGGTAAACTTGAGGCATTTAAATTTCCAGGTAATTTAAACCCAAAACATCAGAGCTAAGATCCTCTGGAGCACGAGGCAGAGCAGACCACGTCGTCCAAGTTGAGCAGTGCATAGAGCATAGCAGTGAGGCAGAGACAGCACTACTGCTTGCAACTTGGTTCAATTTATATTATTTACCTGAGTGTAATGGCTCCTTTGGCCATAGAGAATCACCAATCAGAATGGCATTTGTAAAACTGACCATATTAGGTGAAACCAGAGCTTTCTGCCCTTAGTTGGGCAAGACACTAATAAACACCTAAGCACCTGTGGGTACCTGTTTGTCACTTTGGGAGGGAACACAATGGTCCAAGCCTTTGTTTTCCTCCCACCCTTGCTTCCCCCATCAGCAGAAGGGTGGGGCAATGCAGGGCATCTAATAGGCCTATTAGTCTTCCACTACAGGGACCTTCCACCAGGAGGGGCCAGGAGCACGTGGAGGCCTCAGATTCCAGACCACTCCTGCTAGGAAGAGCCAGGGGGACCTGGAGTCGGGATTCCAGAACACTTTCCTGAGGAAGGGTTAACCCTTAACAAGGATGTGAGCCCATTCTTTCATCCCTACTATGTTATACAGGGTGTTCCAAGAGACTAAGTTGTTTTCACAATTCTCTTTGTACGGATATATGTATGGTCCTCCATACATGACCAAACAAACAGAAGTGCTAATTCTAACACACAACATGGAAAACAAAAGACATGGTGCCATGACAAAAGATGAAAGAGTCTACATCCAGTAGACACTTTCTAATAAAGATGGTGCCAACCTTGGGAATAGACGAGCTGCAGAAGTATTTCTGAGTAACAACAAGGATAATATTCTACTGTTTATGCAAAGGTATAGAACTGGCTAGGACCCTGTACCAAATGGTCATAGTAGTTCCTTACCTAGCATTCAGTCACAGTCTCATGGTTTTCACAGTTGCTGTTTACAATTGAGCCATGTAAACTATACATTCATTGGAAAAAAAAAAAAATGTTCTGGGAAGATCACATGGATTCAACAGCAGTATTTGTTCCACAGCAGCCTGAAAAATACTTATTTTTGCCTCACCTTTTAACCTTTTTTTTTCTTAACCTTCTTTTTAGAGTTCACATTTCTTAGCTTGTTTATAAATATCTAGATGTAACTATACTTTCCTCCAATAATATTAATTTTTGTTAGGATTTAAAAATGTTTGTTGAGTAGGATATATTATAATTTTGATTCTGTAAATATTTACAAGTCTATTTCACTTCCGTGTGTAAGTACTTCAGACTATACACATAAATAAAACTAAACATGGATGCATACGAAGTGTTGTCTCTGATCGCTTAAGTATGAACTGCTACTGACAAAACTGTAGGTGTGAAGGAAATACAACAAACCTAATTTTCCTAGGAGAACAGATAAAGTTACTTATTTTTGCTCATCTTTAAGGAAAAAAAAAAAACCAGAGTGGAACATTTCAACATTTTGATATAACATTTCCATGTAACTTTTGTATCATTAAGAAATCATTGCAAAATATAGAGACAAAAAAGAGTGAAAACATCTATTTTACCATACACTTGAAAAACGACACCTGAAAACATGAGATACAATATGTTAAATAATTTCTGTATTTCTTTACAGGTCTCAGCAACCTAAGGGAAAAAATAAAAATATTATTCAGAATGACCTTAGCTTTTAAATACCATTTTGGCAAACAAACTTTAGAAACATCTCCTATACTATCTGCTTAAGTTTTGCGTAAGAAAACAAAAATTATTTTTACCAAAGTAACCTAAAAGACCTGGGTCTATGTTCCATTTTTGACATGGATTAGCAGTGACACCTGAGGAGAAGTATAAGATCAAGACAGGCTTCTGATGATTTCCATACGTGTACACTCTGCCAGCTTAGGATAGTTTTTTTTGTGGCTCAGAAACAGCAGAAGACAAATGTTGTATTTTAATATGTCATTTCATTCAACAACCTTTTGAATCCATGCAGAAGTTTTATATCTGAAACGTCTTACAGAAAGTTTTTCCTGTTTCTTATGAAAAGCAGATATCTGAGAAGCCTTATGTAAGGAAATACCTACTCTTAAATGTTCAAACCCAGCACCTCAAGTCTTATTCATATACCTGTGCTGTAAACAATAAACAACCTCTCCTCAACCAGCCTTTCCAGGCTACTAGCAATTAAAAACCTCTGAGCATCTTTCCACTCAGTTGTTTCATTCCCAGGATGAAGAGACCTAATCTATTAACTGAGACTTGGATGGAAATAATTCTGTATCCTTCTTTCCCCTATTAGTGGTGTTTTATGCCTTATGTGTCTGTTACATCTCATTTGAGAACAAGTGAAGAGTAACTGAATATTTTTAAACTTGCATGTACTTGTGGACTTGAGGTAAAATTGTGTATTTTAAATACTTTCCTATTAATTATCTAAGAATTTTTTTAAAGTTATTTTTAAACATCAGTTTAGACTGTTTTGCAGAGTAAACCCAAAATTTTCTTATAAATAATACTACAAATCCTTTATTAAAAAATTCTTTAGATGTTGGGATAAGTGATACAAAACCATGTAGTAGATGCTTTTAGAAAATTAATACTAATAAACAATCCTGACATTTTAAAATTCAAAAATTGCTTAAAACAGAAAAATCTAAGTAAACTAATGAGTATGTAAATACATAAACATGAATATTAATAACATCTCTGTAAGTTTGGACCAGCTAATCACTTGGAGCTGAGCAGCTTTAAAATGAAAGACATTTATTTTTCAGCCTAATTGATAGTGTGCATCTGAGAGGTTTTCAGGCTTAGCTGTTACTATAAATTGCAATTAAATATTATGCTTCTGAAGTTGGGTCTGTAGATATAAACAGTTTAAAAAACTGTTTAAATAGTTTAAAAAGTACCTTGCAGCTCTGATGTTCACAGTTCCAGTTACTTCTTCAGACATTCAAGCACTATCAATGCCATCTTCAGTACTTACTTTAATAAAATACCATCAAGAAAGCAAATACCTGGTGCCCAGAGAGACCAAATAATTAAGCAATCCATTCTCCAATTTCCTATAGCTCCATATGCATGTATCTATTAGAATGAGTATATAGAAAAAATCTCCTTCCAGCAACTGATACCATTCCTAACACAATAAAGCAGAAAGAGTAAATGTATCTAAAAGGGTACTTTAAGAACCATTTCCCTGTTGCAGAATATCTCTGAGAAGCAGAATTGGGGCAGTGAACAATCTGCTGCCGCGAGTAGTAAGTACAGCGGAACACCTGTGAAGTGTAAGTGCAACTGGAACTGGAATGGAAGAGAAACAGATGCAGAGTGGGACAGTTCCTGCTTCTAAAAAAGTTACCCAGAAGTCTTCCACATATGATCCTCTGTGCCAATTACCTTGCTTGCTCTGTAACCACCCCATCTTAGGAATATAAGCTTAATGAACTTGTATTAAGTAGTAGTAGCTGCTGTTGTATATAGTGGTCGCAGCTGTAATAAAGGAGGACGAGCATATAACCATATTGGTAAACAACCTCGTTGCTTCGGGTGCGCTCACTGTCAGCTATTTGCAATTGAACTTTAACAGCTACCTGCATTTCCCTAAGATTAATCTTTTATTGTCATAGCACTATTAGTAGACTTCAGAGAGAATTCCTTTCTGTGTTGTGCTAATGTTGGTCTCCATTTTAGCTAAAACTTAAGCTAAAAAACCCCAACAAAAACAACAAAGAATTCCCACAAAAAAAACAAAACAAAAAAATACATTTCTCTCCAATAAGCAGCATTTCAGGGGCTTGCGGTCTTATATTGTAGGTATTATGTTGCAACATGAGGGTTCTTACAAGGCTACTACCTTTTGATAAAGCAGGTTGGATAAACTCTTTCATCACAAAATCTGTCATCTGCATTCACAGTCTATCATGGCCTTAGAAAGTTAACAATGTTAAAAAAAACCCCATGCTTAATAGTTAAATAACAGTCTGTTTTGTTATTGTTGTTCTACATTTTTGTTTGGTTTTGTTTGGTTTTTGGGGTTTTGTTAGCTGTCTTTTTTGTTTTGTTGTGGGTTTTTGTTTTTGTTTTTGTTTTGGGGGGGGAGGTTTGGGTGGTTTTATTGTTTTGGGGTTTTTTTATTACTTTGTATTGAAAGTAAAACTTGTTGAATCCATGCTGAATCTAGAAATTGCTACTCCAGTAGAGACATTCAAGAAAGACATGCTTTTACCCTGAAGAAAAATACGGCTAGGGTGCTAAGGACTGATTCTTACAAATTGATAGAAGAGCTGCTTATTTTTTTATAAGTGTTAGGAAGATGGTTAATAGCTCCAGTGGTAGTGAGCAAGCCTTCAAATGTTATATATAATTAGGTGGAAGTTTCTGAAAACTAGCCATGCTTACATATCCTTCAGTAATTTCTAGGGATTGAAAAGTCAGAGTGGAGAAATGCTTGGTATTTAAAGGGCATAGGATAGTTAAAGTCCCATCCCCTGTTGAATATGTGCTTGATATATATACAAAACCACTGAGTATTGAGTATTTGTTAATATATTTTTTTTCATTACTGCTTTCACAAGATTCGCTCTTACAAATCATGATGCATGTTTGTTCCATGTTTGAAGTCCTGAATTTCTGTGAACATATGTATAGCTTGTAATAGTAAAGAAATTATACATGTTTTCTGCGTTTTTGTTGCTCAGATTAGAACTGAATAACAGCATTGATATTTAGGGGGATTGATTTTTTTTTTTTTTGTAAACCATCTTTGTACCATGTAGCCTTGGTGCAAACTTAAAGTGGCAATCAGAAAGTAATTTGGTCTTTTTACCTCTACACCCATGCCAATGTGCAGAGTCCAAAAATCAATCCACTGTTCTTTACCTTGGGAACTGTGCCTTATGGTCTACATAGAGCAGGCAATGCTTGGCAAGATGTTCTTCTGCAATTAATTGTACATCAAAAATTCATTGGACAAAGTGAAATTTGTTAGTGACCCCTAAAGACTGAAGATTTTTACTTCAGTTATGATATTATTCTGCAGAAAAAGACGTGGGGATGCTGGTGGATGAGACACTGGATATGAATCAACAATGTGCACTTGCTATGCAGAAGGCAAACTGTATTCTGGTCTGCATCAAAAGAAGCATGGCCCAGAGGTGAAAAGAGGTGATTCTGCCACTCTGCTCTAGTGAGATATTACCAGGAGGACTGTGTCCAGCTCTGGTGTCCACAACACAGGAAGAGTATGCATCTGCCAGACCAGATTCAGAGAGGGCCACAAAAATTTTCCAAGGGCTGGAGCACTTCCCCTCCAAAGACAGGCTTTTTTTTTTTTTTAAGCCTGGAGAAAAGAATGCTGCAATAAAGTTGGAGAGGGATTATTTAAGGGTACGTGGTGATAGGAAAAGGAGGAATAGTTTTAAATTAGTTCGGGGTGGACATAGATTCCACATTTGGAAGACATTCTTTACTACAAGGATGATGAGACACTGTAATGTGTTACTCAGAGAAGTTGTGGATATCTCATCCCTGGAAGTGTTTAAGACCAGGCTGGATGACACTGGTCTAGCAGATGATCTCTAAGGTCTCTTCCAACTAAGGTCTTTTCCAACTCAAGCCATTTTATGATTCTATGATTCTATTATATGTTTGTGCTGAAGAGGAAAGACTACATATAGATATCTGTGGAAAAAAAGTCCACAACACAATAATTTTTTTTTTTTCACTGTAAGTTTATAAGACTTTTTTTACTGATGGTGCTTACTAAATACATGATGAACATCTGAGCTCTCATTCATGTTTTACACTGCAGACAGAGTATGCTGTTGAGAGTCAGAGCACTGTTAAGCATCATTGCACAAATAAAAAAGTCTGCCAAGACTTAAACTTTTTGTCTCAGTGCATTTACAGTCATACTTCATAAAATTTCCTACTCTCTCTGTACCAAGAATGTTACATGAACCTTATGCCCTGTTTTTTTTTTCCCAGTTGTTGCTGTTTATCAGCTCAGGGAAAGTAGTTTCTGCAAGGAGCAGAGTGCTGCAGTAAGCTCTGCTAGAGAACAGATTTGGATGGGTTCATCCAAAAGTCTTCCAGGTCAAATAGTGTTTTCCATTCCCCCAGCCAGAGTTCCAGGTTTTCTAGTGTGCCAAGGGTCTCTGCAGCATTCTGTGTTACAGGCAACTCTTCTACCAGGCTAGGGGAGCCGATGCCCACTAGAGAGTTAAGACACCAGAAAAATTTCCCCAAATATTTCCCTATTTTGCTGAGTATGGACTGCATTCCCAACACATGTAAAGTACCATCAGATCCTGTACAACACATTGGAAAAGGAGGTGTATTAAATCTGCCTATCCTCCTATTGAGAATTCAACCTGTGGAAAATTACCAGTCAAAACTTTTGCCCAAACTACTAACCACTGCATATTCAGAAATGTGTAGGTCATCATTAGCTAATCACTCCATGTTTGGAAGTGAGAGAGAAATTTCTTCCTTTCTAATACAATCCAGAAGTGACTCTTACTTCAGATTAAATTTGGATGTCTGAAATTAAACCTATAAGGACAAGAAACTTCAAAAAGTTTTCTGAATAAAAAAAAATGGTAAATCCTTTTGTTGGAACAATTATTCAATGATCTCAGCAAGCATTGTTCAAAGATATATATAAAGCATAATCTGAGCTCTGAGAAAATATGTTTTGGCTTCTTTGGCTTCTTAGTAAATACACTAGAATCATCATAGAATAGCCCAAGTTGGAAGGGAATTCAAAGGATTATCTGATACAACCTTTCATAATGAAGGGAGTCTTGATGTGATTTCCTAGCACTCTGTCCAGTCACTTCACAAAAACCTCCTGTGATGGAGACTCTGTTATGTCCATGGTGGTGTTACTCTGGTGAATGATTATCCTTATAGCAAAAAAAACCCCAACACATCAAAATGAAATATCTTCTGGTTCAGCTTGTCTGTCATCCCATGTGACTCCTTGTGAAGAGAGACCCTCTTCTCTTTTCACTTTGTAAAGACCCTTTAATTACTGGAATAACAGTATGAGGTCCCCCCGGAGGATTCTCTTTTCCACAGAGAAAAGATCTAGCTCCTTCAATGTCTCTTCATAAGGCATATTCATTTCATCATCTTTGCAGCTCTTCTTTGAACTCTTCCCTAATCTGTCATTGCCTTTCTCTAATTATGCAGACAATAACTGCACATTGTACTGCAGGTGCAACCTGAACAGTGATGAGTAGAGTGAGATGACCACGCCTCTATCTCTGCTAATAATGCACCTGTGAATTTTGTGCATGATCTGATTTGCCTTTGTTGCTGCTGTAGCATATTACTGACTCATGTTCAGCATGTAATCTACCAAGGCCATCATGTCCCTCTCAGCAAGGCTACTCTGCAGATACCTAAGTAGTAATACAAAAGACAAGTTACAGAAATCTAAGGGGTTGCTGGATGAAACTAGACTAACAAGTCTTAAACAATGTTGGGGACCTGAAATGTTGGTGCTTTATAGTCTTTGAATACTTACAGTAAATGTATCCTCACAGAAGAATATTAATCTGAAAATCAGGGGAAAAAAATTACCATATCACGTCCAAGTGACAGAGATTAACTTCATTTCAGCATGCTGAGGCCACAGCACTCATTTCACTGAATCATTTCACTAAACATCCCTCTGTATTTATGGATCACAGGATGTTAAGGGTTGTAAGTGACCTCTGGAGATCATTGATTCCAACTCCCTGCCAGAGCAGCAACATGTAATCTAGTGCAGGTCTTGAATATCTCCAGAGAAGCAGATTGCACAACCTATCTGTGGAGCCTGTTCCAGTTCTCTGTGACCTCTACAGTAAAGAAGATCTTCCTCATGTTGAGGTGGAACTTCCTCTGTTGTAGCTTACATCCTTTACCCCTTGTCCTATCACAGGGCACAAGTGAGATGAGGCTGTCCCTTCCTTTTTGACACTCAGTCCTCAGATATTTATAAATATTTATTAAATTTATTTATTTATTATTGTGCACAGTTCTGGAGCCCCCAACAAGAAGGACTGTTGGAGAAAGCCCAGAGGAGTACCACAAAGATGATCAGAGGGCTGAAGCACCTCTGCTATGAAGACAGGCTCGGAGAGTTGAGGCTCTTCAGCTTGGAGAAGAGAAGGCTTTGAGGAGACCTTGTAGTATCCTTCCAATATCTGAAAGGGGCCTACAGGAGGACTGGGAAGGTCCTATTTACAAGGTCTTGTAATGACAGGATGAGAGGTAATAGGTTTAAACTGGCAGAGGGAAAATTTAAACTAGATATTAAGAAGTTCTTTACAGTGAGGGTGGTGAAACACTGGAACAGGTTGCCCAGGGAGGTTGTAGATGCTGCCTCTCTGGAGGTGTTCAAGGCCAGGTTGGATGAGGCCTTGAACAACCTATTCTAGTGGGAGATGTCCCTGCCTATGGTGGGGGGGTTGGAAGTAGATGATTTTTGAGGTCCCTTCCATAAACCATTCTATGAAATCACTTCTCAGTCTTCTCCAAACTAAAAGGCTCCAGGTCTCTCAGTCTTTCCCAGTAAGGCAGTGCTCCAGTCCCTTCATCATCCTTGTAGACCTCTGTTGGACTCTCAAGTAAATCCCTGCCACTCTTGAACTGGGGAGCCCAGATCTAGATGTAATATATCAGCTAAGGTCTCACTAGGGCAGAGTAGATGGGGAGGAAAATGTTCCTTGATATGCTGGACTTCCTCTTCTTAATGCACACCAGAATACTTGTTACAGTTTAGGGTTAGAGCTCTAGCCTAGTGTCTCGATTGTAAATAAGTTTTTTTCCAGAGAACTGCATTCCAAAGAATAAATGGATTAAGATTGGACATAGAATAATAATAAGATACGTTTATCTAATTCTATTGGCCTGATGAATACCTTATATTTTGCTGCACTCCTTGCTCTTTCTGTCCTGGTTGCCTTCTGCTAGGCTTTTGGGCTATCTCTGCTCTTGATCTTGTATTTGCTGGCTGACTCTTTTGTTCCACCTTTGCAAATGTTAGGTGGTTGGGCAGGTAGAGACAGACATCCCTCTAGACTTCTTTGTGTCCAGAGGTGGGGAGAGAGAGATGAAATAATCATACAAGGAGGCATTGTGTTGTTTATTCAACTGTAAATACATGTAAATTTGCCTTGTATGTGTTTATTACTTTTTCTAGTTTTATACTTAGACCCCTTTTGTAAATATAATTTAATTTAACTTCCAAAAATTCTGTGTAACTGTGGTACATTTACTCCAGGGGTAAATTTCCAATTTATTGGGGTGCAAATCCAAACCAAAACAGTACCATTGGCCTTCTTGGCCACAGGGGCTGTCCTGTGGAAAACTTGTCCACCAGGACTCCTGGGTTTTTCTCCATAGGGCTGCTCTCCAGCAGACTACCTCCCAGCCTCTACTGGTGCAATTTATTATTCCTTCCTAAATTCAGGACTTTGCACTTATCCTTGGTATGGCTTGAGACTTTTTATCAAAGTGAGCAATATCCAAAGATGTGATGTGCATGTCTACTTGCCTCTAGCTCCTTTTGGGGGAACTAACATCTGAAAGAAATGATTACTGAAATCTTGATTGTTATTAAGAAAAGAGCAGCATGAGTGATTGGCTTCTGATTATGTGACTAAAAAGAGAACTTTGGTGATTTATTATATAGAATATGTATTCTAAGAATATGTGATATCTCTACAGTTCAGATAGTTTTCATCACTATCAGAAAAGAAGGATGATAATTTTCTTAAACCTCCTGATGAATACTTCCTAATTAGGAAAGCAGCCCTGTGGAAAAGGACTTGGGGGGGCTGATAGATGAGAAGCTGAACATGAGCAGACAGTTTGCGCTTGCAGCCCAGAAGGCCAATCACATCCTGGGGTGCATCAAAAGATGCATGGTCAGCAGATTCAGAGATGTGATTCTGTCACTTTACTTTGGCTGGACGTCAACATAGGAAGTATGCAGAGATGATTGACCAGGTCCAGAGGAGGGCCACAAAAATGATCATGGGGTTGGAGTACCTCTGCTGCGATGACAGAGTGAGGGAGCTGAGGTTGTTCAGCCTGGAAAAGAGGATGCTCTGGGGAGACTTTTCAGTATTTAAAGGGGGCCTATAAGAAGTACGGAGAGACACTGTTTATAAAGGCCTGTACTGATAGGACTAGGGACAGTGGCTGCAAACTACAGGAGAGCAGGTTTAGATTGGATGTTAGGAACAGGTTCTTTACTATGAGGGTATTGGAATGCTGGAACAAGGTGCATGGGGAGGTGGTTGGGGCCCAACCCCTAGAGATCAGAGAATCACAGATTTAATCAGGTTGGAAAAGACCTTAGAAACCATCAAGTCCAACCTACCACCCAACATCTTCTAATCAACTAAATCATGGCACTAAGTGCCTCATCCAATCTCCTTTTAAAACCTCCAGGGACAGTGACTCCACCACCTTCCCGGACAGCCCATTCCAATCACCAATCATTATTTCAGTGAAGAATTTTTTTCCTAATGTCCATCCTAAATTTCCCCTGGTGCAGCTTGAAACTGAATCCTCTCATTCTGTCACTGGTTGCATGGGAGAAGATGTCAGCCCTCTCCTTGCTACAACCTCGTCTCAGGTACTTGTGGAGAGCCATAAGGTCTCCCCTGAGCCTTCTCTTCTCCAGACTGAACAATGCCAGATCTCTCAGCTGCTCCTCATAGGGCTTGAGCTTCAGACCCCTCACCAGTCTCGTTGCCCTTCTCTAGACATGCTTGAGCATCCCAACATTGTTCTTAAACTGAGTGGCCCAGAACTGTACACAGTACTCAAGGTGTGACCTAACCAATGCTGAGAACAGGGGCAGAATGTCTTCCCTAGTCCTGCTGGCCACAACATTCCTGATATTCAAGGTGAGGCTCAATAGGTATTGCTCTGGGCAACCTGATCTAGTTGAGGATGTCCCTGCTTACTGCGGAGGGTATGGGACTAGATGATATTTGGAGGTCCCTTCCAGCCTAGACCATTCTATGATTCTGTGTTTCTATGATTCTATAATGCTCGTCCTTAGTTTCAGATACTGTAACCAGTAATGAATAACCCTATCTAAATCTGTCTTATCATATCTGGCACATCTCTTTTATCTTTGAAGTAGATGTGGCCTTGTTATAAATATTGCTCTCTCTAAAAGATTTCAAAATCTATGCAGGTTCTTTTGTATACAATTCCCTCATATATGAGAAAATAAGTAAATACATGTATGCCCCTTTCTACAAATATGGTTTATGTATAAAATCAAACTAAGAGAGTAATGATTTCTCATAAGAGTAGTGAAAAATTAATTATAATTCCTCCACTTTAATGCAGTTTTCATACTGTAAGGGATTATCGTGTGGTATGGTGGCCATACAGAGGGACTTTGACATCCTTGAGAGGTGGTCCAGTGCCAGTCTCATGAAGTCCGGCACCTTGGGCAACTCCAAGTACAAATACACTCTGGACAGAGGATGGATAGGGAGAAATCATGAGGAAGAAGACTTGGGAGTGCTGATTGGTGAGGAGCTCAATGTGAGTGGACAATGTGCACTTGCAGGTCAGAAAGCCAACAGTAACCTGGGCTGCATCAACAGTAGTATGACCATCAGGACAAGGGAGGCGATTCTCCCCATTTACTCTGCTCTCGTGAGACCCCACCTGGAGGACTGTGTCCACGTCTGGAGTCACCAATATAAGAATGTGAAACTTAGATCAGATTCAGAGGAGGGCCACAAAGAGCACTCCTCCTGTGAAGACAGGCTAAAAGAATTGGGATTGTTCATCCTGGAGAAAAGAAGGCTCCAAGGAGACTATACAACAGCCTTCCAGTATTTCAAAGGGTCCTACAGGATAACTGGAGAGGATCATTTGACAAAAGCATGTAGTGACAGGACAACGGGCAATGGGGTGTAACTGGAAGAAGCTGGATTTAGATTAGAATTCAGGAGGGAATTCTTCACTGTGAGCATGGTAAGGCACTAAAATAGGTTGTCCAGAGAAGTGGTGGAAGCTCCAGTACTGGAAGTGTTCAGAACTAGGCTGGATGGACCCTTGAGCAGCCTGGTCTAGTAGGAAGGACGTGGGCAGATGACCCTTCCAATCCAAGCCATTCTATGATTCCTATGATAATTTTGTGTCATTCTTTTTCCTTCAATCTCTTTTATATGATAAAGATAAAACAATATTTTTTTTAAGTTCATATAATATTAAACTTGTTATTATTAGATATGTAGGGAAATGTTAACAAGAAGCAATTTAGAAAAATACATGGATACATATATGTTAATAATTCACATTTCCATGGAACTTGACAAAGCTGGGAACCTCAGTAAGAATGTAAGTGTGACTTAGAATGTATTAAAATTATCTTCAACCATACATGGCCATCTTCAGCTGAAGAAAAAAACACTCTATTGACTGTTTTACATTTGAATTTATTATCTGAGTTTGGAGAGCCCATAAGATGTGCAAGTTATTGTGCTGGTTTGAACTAAGTGTAGAATTTGAGTGAGAAATTAAACTATTGTCTGAGACAAGAAAACACAGTATGTCGCTTCACCCAGAGCTTTACTGAGAAAGAAAAAATATTGTTTTAAGTATTGTAACCCAAACATACATAGGGCAGATGGTTTCAGACCTCTGTGGCTGCGGTTGCTCTTTGCATGGTTCCTTTGTCTCTGTCTTTTGTAGCTGATTCTTAATAATTCTACTAACTTCTTTCCTTTTACTAATCCCCCTGGCTGATATACCTCAGCTTATCTGCATCATCAACAGGTGGTGAGATAAGATTGGGGAAAAGGGGAAAGGTGGTAGGGGTGGTTGGTTACCCCTCTTGGGGATTGAGATCTCTGAGAGGGCTGTGGTGTTTCTCTATTACCTTTTCATTGTATATTTCTGTAAATATCTGCTATACATTGTAAATATTTGCTTTTATATTGTGCATTGCTGTAAATATAAAGCTTCATTTATCAAATTCCAGTGTTCTGAGTCATAGCCGGGGTTTATTTCAAAAGGGGGGACAGGTAACTGCTAAACCACTACATTTATCTACAAATATTTTGCTGAATAATTGTGAGTAGAAATGCTATCAAATTATAGAGGCCTTTTGTGAAAAAACAGTTAGCCCTTACTAGAATTCACAATATCTAACCAGAATGAGAACCGTCAATGTTTATGAAAACAGAAAGGGAAAGCATGCCTCTAGAATGAGTGTGCTGAAACCCTTGAAGCCTCAAGAATACATTCTTTTGTATAATGCCTCTACAATGTCTCTTAACTGCCCAGACAACTCTCCTTTTGTGAAACAGGACTTTTCAGTCCCTTGTAGGGTTGCAGTTGGAGACTTTAGTATGTTGGGTTTTAGTTTGTTTGCATACTTTGAACCCTGCTGCATTGACATAGATGAGATGTAGTTCACAGCTGGAGCTGATCTTAGCCTCAGCATAGAAATTACCAACATTGCAGTAAACAACAGGAAAAAGCATATTAGGGTATGTCTAAAAGGCTATGAAAAGACGTGCCAGAGAATGAAGTTGAACATTAGCTTACAGATTGTCCACACTGCACAGTTGTTAGCTGGTGTCCTGACAAGGTTTTGGATTGAGCTACTTAACACTTTCTTATTTTTTCCACTTCTTCAGTAGTAAGATAGACTGACCACCATTATCTTACCACAATTAGCTCTAATGGAGATTCATCTTTCATTGATATCTCTGAAGTGCATAGCATCAATATCTAGGTCACTGTAAAAATATATATGTACATTATAATCAGTCAGTTAATCCTGCTTGAAGTATTCCCACAAAGAAGTTTTGAAAACAAATATTCAACTACAGATAATGTTGAAATATAACAATATGTCTGGGAATACAACATCTTCCCAACAGACTTTAAAAAGCTTGGATGGAATTTACGAAAAGTACATTTTAAAAGGATAGCCCCAGAAATACAGTGAAGGGGTCTCAGAAGAAGACAATAGCTGTAAGTCATTTGTTAACCTTAAGAGTTTAGAGAAAATGCTATCTTTTTAATTAAGGAAACACATTTTGGTTATGAAAATATATTTAAAACTGGACTCTCTGCAGAGACATTGCTTGATGTGGTTCACACAACCATAGTCTAATGATCAGAGAGGTTAGCAGAGAAAAAGACATAACTGGGGTTCTCATTTCTTCACCATACATTACTTATTATCTTCATTACTCTGCTCTTGTGAGACCCCATCTGGAATGTTATGTACAATTTTGGAGGCCCCAGCACAAGAAGGGCATTGATCTGTTGGAGCAACTCCAGAGGAGGGCCACAAAGATGATCAGAGGGCTGAAGCACCTTTGCTATGAGGACAGGATATGAGAGTTGTAGCTCTTCAGCCTGGAGAAAAGGCTTCAAGGAGACCTTTTAGTAGCCTTCTAGTATCTGAAGGAAACCTACATGAAGGCTGAGGAAGGACTATTTACAAGGCCTTGTAATGACAGGACGAGGGACAATGAGTTTAAACTGGAAGAGGGGAGTTTTAAACTAGAAGAAGTTCTTTACAATGAGGGTGGTGAAACACTGGAACAGGTTGCCCAGGGAGGTTGAGGCTTCCCCCTCCCTGGAGGTGTTAAAGGCCAGGTTGAAGAGGCCTTGAGCAACCTGTTCTAGTGGGAGGTGTCCCTACGTATGGTGAGGGGTTGGAACTCGATGATCTTTGAGGTCCCTTCCGACTAAAACCATTCTATGATTCTAAGCAGACTTTGAAATGTTTGCTGGTTGACATCTGTCTGAACATGAGCCAGCAGTGTGCTCACAGGGCTAGGAAGGCAAACAGCATTCTGGCCTTGATCAGAAATAGTGCAGCCAGGAGCAGTAAGAAAGTTAGAAAGTCCTTTTATTCAGCACTGGAGAGGCCACACTTTCACAGAATCACACAAATCATTAGAGGTTGGAAAGGACCTCCAGAAATGATCGAGTCCAACCCCTCTGCCAAAAGCAGGATCAGCTATGCATCAGGAATGCATCCAAATGGGTTTTGAAAGTCTACAGGGAAGGAGACTGCACAGTCTCTCTGGGGACCCTGTTCCAGTGCTTCATCACCCTCACTATAAAATTTCTCTTCATGTTGAGGTGAAATCTTCTATGAAAATTGTGTTGAGTTTTAAACACCTCACTAGAAGTAAGATATTGAGGCACTGTAGTATATCCAGAGAAGGGCAACAAACCTGGATGGTCTAGAGAACAAGTTTTATAAGGAATGGATGAGGGAACTGGGGTTGTTTAGCTGAAAGGAGGTTGTTGTGAGAGGGGAATTGCTTTCTTCTTGCTAGTATCAGGTTATAGAAAAGGAGGAAATTGTGTCAGGGGAAGTTTAGGTCAGATATCAGGGAAAAAAATCTTTAGTGAAAGAGTTGTCTAGCATTGGAATACGATGCTGAAGGAGGTGATGGAGTCATCCCTGGAAGTGTTCACATAATGTGTGGACATGGCATTTTGGGAAGTGTTTTAATGGCCATGGTGACCTGAGGTTGATGGCTGGACTTGATGATCTTAGAGAATGCAGAATCACAGAATATGTTTTGTTGAAAGAGACCTTGAAGATCATCCAGTCCAAACCTTAACCCAGCTCTGAAAAGTCAGCACTAAATCATCTCCGTAAGCACCAGGTCTACACGCTGATAAAACACTCCCAGGGATGATGACTCCACCACTGCCCTGGGCAGACTATTCCAATGTTTGATTACCCTCTCTGTGAAGAAATATTTCCTGGCATCCAGCCTGAACCTCACTTGGTGTAGTTTGTAACTATTTCCTATAATCCTGTCACTTCTCCACAAGGGGAAGAGGTCATCTCCCTCCTTGCTTCAACCTCCCTTCAGGTAGTTGTAAAGTGATAAAATGTCCCCCCAGCTTCCTCTTCTCTAGACTGAACAACTCCAGCTCCCTCAGATGTTCCTTGTGGGTTGTGTGCCCCAGGTCCTTCACAAGCTGCTTTGCCCTTCTCTAGGCATATTCCTGCACCTCAATAGCCTCCCTGTAGTGAAAGGTCCAAAACTGAGCACAATACTCAAGGTGTGGCCTCAGCAGTGATGAGTATAGGGGTATCACCACCTCTCTGTTCCTGCTTGCCACCGTGTTTCTAATACAAACCAGGATGCCATTGGTTTCTTGACCATCTGGGCACACTGCTGACCTTTGTTCAGTCAACCATCCACCAATATCCCCCAGTCCCTCTCCAACCCACAGCCTTTCAACCACATATCCCCAGTTCTGTAGCTTACCATGGGATTGTTGTGACCCAAATGCAGGACCTGATGCTTTGCCTTGTTGAACTTCATACAGTTAGCCTTGGCTCATCAGACTAAATTCTTCAGATCCCACTGTAAAGTTTCCCTACCCTCTAGCAGACTGAAACAACCAACCAGCTTGGTGTCAACTCCAAACTTACTGAGGGTAAGTTCCAACTAAAACAATTGATTCTATGATTCTGTGATTCCATGATTCTATGCTTTTGAGACAGTGCTGTAAGGTCACTCACATTTGAACACAACAGGTCTGAAGTTTCCTTCACAGAAATTCTATCAGGAATCTTTACCAAAAGAGAAATTAATCTCAGCATCTGCCATCTAAAAATTAATCCTCTATTCTTAGCCATCCAGTCTCCTTCTATAGTTGCTGAGGACAAAAAAATTCCTCTAAAGGACAAATAATCCTACATATAAAATTAAGCAACTATTCCAAGATAGGGTGAACAATCTTATATGTTTCTCTTACTATTGTATTTTAGACTGATAAAGCTCTGTTTATCATATCCTATTATCATTATCTTTGCATCCACCACTGACAAAAAAAGAATTAAAAATTAAATTGATCTCTATTGCTAGAGAAATGTGAAGACATCTTCTCTGTCACTGTGATTGAGTACCTATACAACTACAGCTCTGACATTTTCACTAATTATAATTAATGCTTGATTTGTTGATTAAATTCTGATCCTACTTGTTTCTTTCTCAAAGAGAGAGTAGAAATGGGTGTTTGTTAATATCTTAACACAAAACCAGTAACTTTCTGCCTTTATTAATTCATTCAATCCCCACAATTTCAAGTTAGTGAAGATTCAGATCATCATCAAATTTTACAATCTTTGTTAAAAACTAAAGCAAAGTCACAGTTCTGCAGAAGGATTTTAAAAATTCTTGAAATTGTCAGCATGTTTGATACATTTCTAAGTATGTCCCATTGTGATGAGATATCATTTAATTAGGTGCGATATCCCGTGGAGGGGGGTCCTGGTGTCCCCCAAGGTTCTTTTGGGTTCCAGTCGGCAGAAACAAACGCACGAGTTGCTCAAACGCCAGGTGCAACAATTTAACAGTCAGAACTTAGAAAACAGAGAGGTTACATATAAAATAGACCCCAGCCGTGCCTATAAATGCCCGTGGGGCGCGAGGGGAAAACCACGCTCCTTCCGGAACCCGAGGGGAAGAAGGGAAAAGACCGACTTAGCCCGGATAGGGGGAGAAAGAGAGAGAGAGAGAGAGAGAGAAGGGGATTAATCTTGCCGCTTCTCTGGAGAGCTGTTATGCTTTGCTGCCTGCTGCCTGCTGCCTTCTGCTTCGCACATGGCTGGGCTCTTCACAGCCACAATGGGGAGACGATGGAGAAGAACGAGGAAGAGCGATGAAGAAGCGAGGAAGAGCCCCTAACAGCTGCTGACCCCTGCCTAAATACCCTATGGGGGCGCATGAAACTGTCCAATAGGTATTCAGCATTCTCTAGCTGACCAATAGGTTAAAAAAACTCCATGCATACGTGCAGTCTGGGGTCTCCTTGGGTCCCGGGGCCACGTGGGGTGCCCCCACCCCTCAACCTCTACTGGACCTTGGACAGGAGGGGGAAGAGAGACTCCAGGGATTGGACCAATTCTAGGGTGTTTGTCACACCCATATCGGGACACACATATCACTGGTAAAAAAATCTTGCAGCAAGGTAAAGATGGAAAAGCACTCACTAGTTAAACTTTTGCATATCAAAGAAGGGGTTTGGAACATCAATTAGAGAGACCACTGACATTTATGAAGCATAAACGAGCAGTAGGACACACTTCTGGCAGTGATAACCAGAATCAAGTATGCTTTGACAAGCATGGTGAACTCTGCATAGCCTGAACTTTTGCTAAGACTTTTTAAAGGACAGATGTTTAAGCCTTGCTGTTAAATGTTTTATTTTAATAAGTTGATGGTCCTTTGTGTACTCAATATACTTACATGCAAGTATGTAATTCTATTCACTTAAAATGTGTAGCAATGCTGTCCTTGTTCCCACAAAAGACCTTGAACATTTTACAGACCATGTTAATTATAAGTCATTGAGATACACCAGAAGGTTTGTAAAACAGAATATGGTGAATTTATGCTAGCAGTCAGATGGCCTGTCACACAATAAATATATGTAGAGGGTAGAGGGCATTAGGATATTTCCATGGATCTTGTTGATATACTGTTGTTTGAATATTGGGTACCACCAAAACAGCTGTTGAGTCCAGATAGTGACAAGTCTGTTTTCAAGGACAAGAAGAGAGGTAACCAGGCAGAACAAACAAAGCCATGGACTGGATACTATTACACAGATACACAAGGGCATGGTGTTTTTTCAAGAAAGTAACACATTGGGATTTTTTAATAGGGAATCATCAGGCTGGATGGTGACAGAAGTTTGTTTTGAGATGTTCTATGTCACATACAGTTGGAAAGCATGTGCCTGTTCTGTTTGGACATTTCAAATACTCTATGAACTCTCACATGACACTGAACTTCTTTCCATAAGTATTCCAAAAGCATTCTGTGTAGAGAAACTGAAATGTTAAAGTTAGATATTTAGAGGCATTTTAGATGTACTTCTTGTTTTCAAGATGCAGCTTCACAAATCTCCCATAAATCCTGTGTTAACAATGACTGGTCTATGCAAATATCTCATAATTGCTCTAAATATGTATCTTTGGGCTTTTTAATTGTTTCCCTACATTTATACATTTAAATTTAGTTGCATACAGTCTGATACTCAGAAATTCTATGAGGGATTCAGTTCTGTCCTCTAGTTGTTTCACTTCATCTGAACTATTTTTAAAGTGTGCCAGAATGAAATGAACCAGTCTTAAAAATTCTAAATTTCTTTTGTACTTTAGCACTAAAGATGACAAACAGAGTACTTAATCTCACATGCTGTAATTATGTGAACCACTTACGGCAGGATACATATCTTTTACAGACTCTGGAAAACATAAAAAATTCCAGGCTGCCCTGGAGAAAATAATATTCTCACACTACAGCAGCACTGTAGTTCTGTGTAAAAACTCTTAGGAAGGAAAGATAAATGTATTTTAAAACATAGATTGCTTCAGTCTCTCACACTATCACACCCCCAAGCCAGATGTAAGCACTTTGCACTGAGATGCCTGTATCCAGGTAGTCTGCACAGGGTTGCTTAAAACAGAATGAAAGAACTGAGGCATCAGGTGTTATGTTCTCCAAATGTGGGTTCTTCCTGGAGGTGAGCTCATATTGGATATGTCTCTTTGTACTCTTTAGGAGCTGACAGTGATTTATCTCTCTACCCTGCACCACTTCAGTGAACTGTCAGGATTTAGTTTCCTGTCTGTTTCAGGTCTGCAATTGCAGATAGCAATGTCCTATGATCTTGTTGATCTACTACTGTGTTAGCAACACATTACGTTGTTATCAACTTTATTCCACTGATAATTTTTTCCTGCGTGTTCACTTTCACTCTCCAGACAGAAAAATGCAAACCAATTTTACTGCGATTTTTCGCAATTCTAGAAGATCCTTTAGCTTTGATTTTCTAATTAATCATTGTGTTTTCATACCTTCTGGAAAAAAAAATAAAAGCTGCATTTTATGATTTATAAATTTTCCCTTCAAAACATTACCAAACTCCTGATGTTGCCTCCCAGTATTTCAACAGCATAGTATGGAAAACTTTCCACATTCCTGGCCTAGAATTAGAAATTAATTCGTGTTTAGAAATGGAGGATTAGAAATTAGAAACTGATCATAAAAAACTGATTATGAGACATTAATTTATGAATCCAGTTCCTTCAATGAAATTATTTAATCTTTAAATTCCAGTTTTGCCAGACAGAAATAGATCTGTTCAGTAGTGGAAAAAAATAATTTTATTTGTAGATAATAACCTGAATATTCTTTCACTGATTATACTTAATAAGGACTATTGCGTTGTCTATTCACAACTTGACTGTAACACAGTTGTCAGATGATTTCTGATAAAGACCTTGATCCAGGTTCTATATGTGGGAAAACAAAATGAAACAAAACAAAACCACACTTAATGATAAATTATTGATGCCTGGATGGCAGGGACATCCTGGATCTGCCTTTGCCTAAGAACAGGAGAGGCTCACCTGCAGAGGTGCGACACTACAGACCAACAAAGCTTTTGCAGATCTTTGTCAGAGGCTAGCTGGTGTATTGCTGTCCAGCACCATTATGCTTGAAATAGGGAGCAGGCAGAAGAAACAAAGTAAGTCACCAAACCAGAAATTTCCTTGCTGACTGTGTCTGCAGATGCCCTAGTTATGGTCTGGCAGATCTCTGAAAGCCTTACCAAGAGGTAAAGGGACACTTCTAGGTGATATGGAACAAGGAAAGTGTAATGGTATGGGCAGGATCTATTCCTGCCCATAATATAGTCTATTAATTTTTACATTTAGCAATCTCACCACAGACCATTACTTTTAATAATAATGGGTTCTTTGCACGGTCATGGAAAGTGTAAGACAGAGGGAAATAAATAGGGAATCTAGAACATTTAAGAAATAAATATCAATAATATAACAACCATTCAAATATCTTGGAACAAAAATCTTGTGGCCAATATGCCATTCGCCCTCAAGGGAGACACAAGAGGCTCCTTTCTGCTAAGGCAGAAGGCACAATAAAATTCAGTTAGAGAGGCTTTTAAATATTTACTCACAAAATATTATCTCTGGATTCTTGGGACTGGCTTAGAGTTTCCAGACAGTACCCAAACACTTGGAGGGAGTTCTGTCAGTGTCTTAATAGCATAGAGGCTTCTCAATTTTCCCAGGTTCTAACAGGGTACTAGGAAAGAGGCAGATGATCGCTGACCCAATCCTGGTTCCTCTTGGACTCCTGATGGTTCCTTTTGGACTCCAGACTTGGCATGGAGGTTGGCAGATGTGCAGGCAGGTTGTCTTGCAGATGTGCAGAGAGCACTATGTCAGTGGCACTTCTTGCCACATCATGAAGCACTTAAGGCCTTCTTCTGGTAAACTTACCAGGTAGTCAAACTTGTGCATCAGAGCTAATCTGATCTGAAGCATGAAGCAGTGCAGAACACACTGCAGCAGAGCATATTGTGAGAGCAGAGTACACTGCTTGCAACTTAGCTCTATTTATATGATTAGTCTGAGTGTAATGGCTCTTTTGGCTACAGAGATTCACCAATCAGAATGGCACTTTGCCAAAACTGACCATATTAGGTGAATACTTGGCTTGCTTGCCTTTATTTGGGCAAGACACTAACAAATACCTAAGCACCTTGGATACTTGTTTATCACTTTGGGAGGGGACATAATGGCCCAAACCTTTGTTTCCCACCTGCCCTTGCTTGCCCCATCAGCAGAAAGGTGGGGCAAGCCAGGCCATGTTTTAAGCCTATTAGCCTTCCACAACAGAAAGGCACAGCCCTTTCCATTGGGAATGTTTCATGAACAAGGAGGAGGATGTTTCCTGCTAGCACTAACCAAGTGGTCCTCTAAAAATAAAGTGTGTGCCTGGGGCTCTGCCCTTGCTCTTCTCCTCACAAAGTAACAAGGATTCTTGGCATTAAGTGCCAAGCTTGGCAGATGCCAGCTGGGGTCATATGGGAGACCATATGTCAGACTGACAGACCTTTCCTTGCTTAGGTATATTTATCCTTTATTATCACCTTTGACATCATTGTCTGTCTCAGTGGAATTGTCCACTGGACTGTTTGCTTCTCCAGACCATCGTACCTCTTTCTTTGTTCTTCCTGTGATGCCTCAGACCACATCTCTTTAGCTTCTGAAAGCATCAGCAGACAGACCAGATGGGGAGAGATCAAAGACCATGCCACTCCCAGTTACAACACTGGATCAGTAAAGCACAGGCTCAGTGTGCCAAGAAGGATATTTCAGGGGTCACAACACAGAAGGCCCTCCTCAAAGTCAATGACCTAGTACCCTTATGTGGGCTCAGTAAGCACTGAAAATTTCAAGATTTGTTTTACTTAATTACTCGGTGACAACACATCTGTCACCAGTGTTCTGTCACCAGTGTTCTGGTGCAAAACAGGAAACCTTCCATAAGCTGTTTGAGATGTAAGTTCCTTTTTAGTTGGTTTAGGTTTCTCTGTTGTTGCCTTCTACACAGAGACATGTAATTTGGTTTTGATGTAACATAATAAAATCTCTCCCTTTTCGAGGAGACTGAGCTACTAGCTGTGTGATATTAGCTACTGGCACCTATTAAAGCTTTCTTTTTTTTTTTTTTTTTAATGAGAAGATGTACTAATTTATTCATTCTTAAAAGAAGGTAGTGTGCTTCTTTCAGTAGACTTTCAAATTTTGCCACCTTCTTTGTTGACTGGATTAGCTTTCTTAGCCAGCTATTCTGTTATTCTCTTACAGAGAGAACAATATGTACCTTTATATGATTGACTTTGCTTTTGTTTGATATGGATTTTTTTAGTATAAATAAATCCTATAAAAAAAGATTTTTCTTATGTGTATGCTCCTGTGTTTTAATGGTTTTGAGCATCACCCTGCACCCAAACCCCAGCCAAGCATTCACCCAGACTAAACTCAGTTAAAGAATTGTGATGGTTCAGGAGTTACCCACACACACTTTTGAATTCACACAACTTAGCACAGTATTCAAGCAGATATATACACAGATATTTACAGTGATATACAAATTAAAAGTAATACAGAAACACAAAATCCCTCCTGAAACAGTCAAACTGCCCAGGAGGCTCCTGACCAACCCTCCCTACCTCTCCTCCTTTCTTTCCCTCCCCTCAGAAATAACCAGATCAATCTCCATACAGCTCATGTGATAAATCTGCAGAGATCTGAGGTGAGATGTCAAAAATATGACAAGGAGGTTAGAGGAAAAGGGTTAGATAGGGTTACATAGATCTCATGCAAAAGACCCAAGGCAGGTGCAACCACATAGACTGAGAGACCAGAAGAACTGAGAACTAATATGTGAGAAGTACCTTATCTATGTTTTCATCATTTGTGTCTCTCAGCAGAAGAATGAGTAATATAGCTGTCACTGTTAATTTCTTCTTACAGAAAATGATTTAATTTGTCTCAGTAAAATATTCCAGTTAGCCTCAAACCAGCACGTGTGTATAAAAGTGTGGCAATGAGTCTTCTGTGAATAAGATATTTTTGTGATTTAAGTAAAGGCAAGATCAAAACTGTGACACTCACCTTAAACAACCTGTCCTTCAGACCATTCAATAATATACATGACATGCTTGGCTGATTGCCTCCCTTAAGTCTTCTGTCACAGAACAAATGGAAATAGATCTTTTTTTATAATACAGAGCAAATATTGCCTCTGGATACAATAATGTGGCATTTTACAAAGAGACATATTTTTTCAGAATGTCAATTCTCAGTGATTTATTATCTGAAATTTTTATTCACATGTTCTTTTTCTTCTGTCGGGTTGACTGTTATGTGTTGATACATGTTTACCCCAGCACTGTTTTTTTTACTTAAGGAGGAACCTGTATTTATTAATTATAATAGTGAAAAACCTTAATATTAAACTACTGATGATGTCTAAAATAATTTACTCATACCTTGTCATTTAGAGTATTAAATCTTAACAGATAGCTACCTCGATTACAATTTAAAAGCAAAGATTTCAGAAATATATATTATAATAATATAGTCAGCTCTATTGAAAATAGCTTTGACAGTTTCACATTAATTCTTCCCTTATCTGGGGCACTTGACTGCTGCAACAACTGTGAAAGAATTGTGGAATCAAAGTCTGCAAAGAATAGTTTTCCTTGATGCAGGCTTTAGGCAATGTGGCTTAGTTCACTCATTTATGAAGCTGCTAAGAACTCTTGGTATGCTTGTAAAAATGGTAATAGTATGTGATAAAGGCAGTGTTATGCAGGACTCAAGGAAGTATCTGTGTTTCTACATAAATACCCAAAATGAAATGTCATGAAAGAAATAAATTATGTCATTTCACCAAGAATCCATCCATTTTGGATGGATTGGAAGCTAGTTATATCCCTTTTTTTTTTCTAGAAAAATGTTAAATTTTGAGACTTCAAGTAAATGCTGAGGTAGTAGTGTGACTGATGGTGAAAGATATTTCTTGGTACAAGTTATTTGTTCTAAAAATATGAAGAATTATCTGTTGGAATAGTTATCCTCAAATAAGTGTTTTTCTTTTGTATAAATTTCAGCCATTTTACAGTATGTTATGCTTTCACACATCAGGGGTATGTCCAACACACCCCTTCAGTGAAAAAAAGATAGAGAAGGACAACATGCTTATGAAGCTCTGGGAAAATTGCAGTGCATGATTTGCCACAGCTGTTTCAAATAAAGCTGAAATTAGCATATAGGCAATTGAGGTGGTTTTTAATTTAGATAAGTGGCTACAACAGTTGAGTGGATCAACTGGCTGTATTAGCTGACCAAATCAAGCCATTACATCAGCTAAGTGAATTAGCCAGCTGTGCTACTGTTTGTTCCAGATTTTTTTAAAAAAATAAATAAATAAATCTTCCTGTTACAACACTATGGTGGGGTAGAGTAGCTTAGTTCAGTATGTAGTGTGGAAAATGTACACAAAACAAAAACAACTTGGAGGAGAACAATGAGCTTGAACTGTTTTAAGGTCCCTTTCAGATTTTGAGGATAATCAGCACAGTGACAGTGAGTATATTATAAGAATGCTAATGACATACACACATACTGTAGTTGCTATACTCTGCTAAGCATAATATGCCTTTGTATTATGATTTAAATGCATTGCTTCATTTCTCTACTAAATTAAAATCCTGTGTAACATAACGCATTTTCAAACAGGCAAGCTTGGTATTAAAAAATAAAACCTTTCACATGAAGAATGTCTAAAAGAATCTGGTGAAAACACATTGAAGTCTGACATGGGGTTTGCTGTCATCTTGTCTTCATACATTAAAGAAAAAAAAAAACAGCTGCAGATTCTTTTCCACTGAAAACACCTTTGTAAAATGCTTGTCTTCATGGACCATGAAATCTCAGGCCTTTCCAGTATTATGGTGAAGGCTAGATGTAAAGAGGAAAAAGAACACAAAATTTCAAGAAGTTGAAGGCAGAGCAAGTGAAAGAAACCATGGTAATTTATTTCACACCATGTCTCCTGAAAAAAGGAACTCCTAGCTTCAAGTTTTCTGTTCTACTAGAAGGTAGGGAGGCTTGACGGTGGGACCTGGAAAGGCTAGACCAATGGGCCAAGGCTAATTGTATGATGTTTAACAAGGCCAAATTCCAGGTCCTTCACCTGGGTCAAAATAATCCCAAGGTAAGCTACAGACTCGGGGACGTGTGTTTAGAAAGCTTCGCCTCTGAGAGGGACCTGGGGGTTCTGGCTGAACAGTCAGCTAAATATGAGTCATCAGTGTGCCCAGGTGGCCAAGAAAACCAATGGTATCCTGGTTTGTGTAAGAAACACCATGACCAGCAGGAACAGGGAGGTGATCATATCCCTGTGCTCAGCACTGGTAAGGCCACACCTCAAGTATTGTATTCGGTGGTGAGTCCCTCACTCTAGGAAGGAAACTAAGGTTACGGAGCATGTTTAGAGACAGACAACAAGACTCACAAAGGGCCTGGACACATAACCTTCAAGGAGCATCTGAAGGACCTGCAGTTGTTCAGTCTGGAGAAGAGGAGGCTGAGGGGAGATCTCATCACTCTCTAGAACTACCTGAAGGGTGGTTGGAAAGAGGAGGAGGACAGTCTCTTCCTCTTGATGAGAAGCAACCAGACTAGAGGAAATGTTTACAAGCTGTTCCAGGGGAAGTTCAGGCTGGACACTAGGAAATACTTGTTTATAGAGAGGGCTATTAAACATTAGAATGGTCAGCCCAGGGCAGTGGTGCAGTTGCTGTTCCTGGAGGTGTTTAAGCAGCCTATGGACCTGGTACTTAGGGACATGGTTTACTGTTAACCCTTCAGTGCTGAGTCAAAGGTTGGGCTGGATGATCTTTGAGGCCTCCTCCAAACAGGTATTTTCTGTGATTCTGCATTTGCATATGTAATTTAGCTAATGGCTGTTTAAAGCATATCTTTATGAGGTAAAATGGTACAAAAGACAGTAAGCACAGTCCTTTGACATGGAACTGTCAGTACTGCTTCTTAGAATTAAAATTTTCATGCTGTTTTCCAAATAAACAAACATAAGTGCTTCTGTAGAGAATAAGAGCCAAAGCCAGGTGTTTCAGCTTTAAATTACTTTCCTAGATTTCAAAACAGAATTGTCCTTGAAACCTATACTAAATAAGCCTTAACAACTTCCCTCTTTCTATAAATAAGTATGTCAAGTTGTCTATTATTCTTCTGGACTTACAATGAACTTGCCATCCTAATGCATATGCCACCTCCAAAGGAAATGAGTTTGTTTCATTTTTTTTTACCACATAATATTTGAGGGTGTATTTCCTTTATTGTGCTTAAATTCTGAATCTGGGTTGGTTTTTTTTTTTCAACAATGCAAAAACCCATTAGGGTAAAAACTTACTTAGGAAAGTAATGCCTTAATATTTCTTGAAGATTATAATATGATCAGGAAAACTTTTGGGGAACATTGAGAATGCACTATTTTGAGCAGAAATTTTCCTTAATACCTTCTCCTACAGTAATCCTTTCATAGCTCTTAAACATGGGCTATAGCAAATATGCTTCAAATAATTATTTATTTTTATCTATGTTGTTCTTCAGCTTTCTGATTTGAAGCATATTTTACATGTAACAGTTGTTTCAAGTCCACATGGGCTCTAGTATTGTATTCACTGCATGGTGGAAGTTGAGCGGTTCTTTAAAAGAGCCCCCATGCTTTTCCTTCCTATCTGTCAGACTTTCTTTTCAAAACATAGAATCCTAGAATGTTTTAGGTTGAAAGGAATCTCAAAGATCATCTAGTTCCAACATAGCCAGGGACATCTCCCAATAGAACAGGTCACTCGAGGCCTCATGCAGCCTACTGTTGAACACCTCCAAGGAAGGAGCATCTACAACCTACTTGGGCAATCCATTCCAGTGTCTCACCACCCTCACTGTAAAGAACTTCTTCCCAATACCTAGTTTAAGTCTCCCCTCTGCCAGTTTAAACCCATTACCCCTCATCCTGTCAATACAAGACCTTGTAAATAGTCCCTCCCCAGCCTTCCTGTAGGCCAGCTTCAGATATTGGAAGGCTATTATAAGGTCTCATTGAAGCCTTCTCTTCTTCAGGTGAAAAGGCTCCAACTCTTGTGGCCTGTTCTCATAGCAGAGGTGCTCCAGCCCTCTGATCATCTTCACAGCCCTCCTCTGGACTCGCTCCAACAGTTCCATGCCCTTCTTTTGTTGGGGACTCCAGAATTGCACACAGTACTCCAGGAGGTGTTTGAGGAGAGCAGAGTTGAGGGGGAGAATCACCTCCTTTGCCCTGCTGGTCACACTTCTCTTGATGCAGCCTAGGACACAATTGGCTGTCTGGGCTGCATGTGCACACTGCTGGCTCTTGAGCTTTTCATAAACCCAGACCCCCATGTCTTTTTCCTCAGGGATGCTCTCCAGTCATTTGCCATTCAGCCTGTATTTGTGCTTGCAATTGCACCAATCCAGGTGCAGGACCTTACACTTGGCCTTGTTGAATTTCATGAGGTTAGCCTGGGCCCACATCTCCAGCCTGTCCAGGTCCCTCTGCATGGCATTCCTGCCCTCTACCAAGTTTTCTGTGCCACACAGCTTGGTGTCATCTGCAAACTTCCTGAGAGTGCACTCCATTCCTCTCTCCATATTGCTGACAAAGACATTAAGCAGCACTGGTCCTAGTACTGACCCCTGAGGGATGCCACTTATCACTGGTCTCCAGGTGGGAATTGTGCCATTCAGCACCATTCTCTGCCTGCAACCATCCAGCCAATTCCTAACCAGTGAGGGATCTACCCATCAAGTCCATGTTTTTCCAGTTTGGTGACTAGGATATCATGTGGGACAAAGTCAAACGCCTCACTCAGTTCCAGGTAGATGATATCAGCTGCCCTTCCCTTATCCAGTGTTGTTGTGACTTCATCATAAAAAGCCACCCAATTTGTCAGGCATGCTTTTCCCTTGGTGAAGCCATGCTGGCTACCACTAATCACCTCTGCTTTGTTTTCCTTTTGCCTTAGCACAGCCTTCAGGAGGATCTACTCCATGATCTTGCCAGACACAGCTGTGAGACTGCCTGGCCTGTAGTTACCAGGGTCACCCTTTTTTCCCTTCTTGCCCTTTTCCAGTCAGCAGGAACTTCACCAGTCTGCCATGACCTTTCAAATGTGATGGACAGTGGTTTATCCACTTCATCTGCCAGTTCCTTCAGGACCCATCGCTCCAGTCTTCAAAAAAGCCAAGAAGGAAAACCCAGCCAACTACAGACCAGTCAGGCTTACCTCCATCCCTGAAAAGGTTATGGAGCAGGTTCTTCTGGATGCCATCTCTAACCAAATGGAAGAAAGTAGGGTCATCAGAAGTAGTCAAAATGGATTTACCAAGGGGTGATCTTGCTTGACTTACTGATAGTCTTCTGTGAAACCATGACCAAATGGGTAGAGAAATGAAGATCTGTGGATGTCATATACCTTGATTTCAGGAAGGATTTTGATATTATCTCCCATAACATCCTTATAGAAAAGCTCAGGAAATGTGGCATAGATGATTGGTCCATGAGGTGGATTGAAAACTTGCTTGACAGCAGGGTTATTATTGGTGACACAAAGTAAAATCAGAGGCCTTTGGCCAGTTGTGTTTCCTAGGGATCAGTACTGGCCCCAGTTTTGTTCAATATTTTTGTTAGTGACTTGGATTAGGGGATTGAATGTGCCCTCAGCAAGTTCACTGATGATACAAAACTGGGGAGTGGTGGTGGCTGACAGCCCATCAGGCTGTGCTGCTATGCAATGAGATCTGGACAGGCTGGAGAACCAGGTGAAGGCAAACCTCATGAAGTTCAATAAGGATAAATATGGAAACCTGCATCTAGGGAGGAATAACAGCAGGCATGAGTACAAGTTAGAGCATCTCCATGGAGATGCTCTAACTTGATGGAGCATCTCCATGGAGAAAGACTTTGGGCAGCAAGTTCTTCATGGGACATCTATGTGCCCTTGTGGCCAAAAGGACCAATGGTATCATGAGGTGCATCAAGGAAAGTGAATCCAGCAGGTCTAGGGAGGTTCTTCTCCTCCTCTACTCTGCCCTAGTGAGATTACACCTGAAGTATTGTGTCCAGTTTTGGGCTCACCAATTCAAGAGAGACAGGGACCTGCTGGAGAGAGTCCACTGGAGAGCCACGATGATGGCTAAGGTACTTGAGCATCTCTCCTACAAAGACAGACTGAGAAACCTGAGGCTGTTTAGTCTGGAGAAGAAAAGACTGAGAGGGAATCTGATCAATGTCTATAAATATCTGCGGGGTGGGTGTCAAGTGGATGAGGCCAATCTCTTTTCAGTGGTGCACAGTAGTAAGACAAGGAACAATCGATACAACCTGGGACATAGAAGGTTTCACCTCAATGTGAGTAGAAACTTCTTTATAGTGAGGGAGACAGAATACTGGAACAGGATGCCTAGAGAGGTTGTCTTCTTTTCTGGAGACTTTCAAGACCCATCTGGACACATTCCTCTGTGAACTTCCCTAGCTGATCCTGCTTTTTGGCAGGTGGTTGGACTCAGTGATCTCTGGATGTCCCTTCCAATCTCTAACATTCTGTGATTCTGTAATTTCCTGAGCTAAATTTGAATTAATACATCAACACTTCTCCTCTTTCACACCTGTTTGATATGTCTCAGCATACTTCCTAAACAAGGAATATTGGTAGATAAATAGTTAATTTTGTGGTTACACAACAGGCATAGGCAGACCAATACATAGGTCAATTGTTTGTAACTTACCTTTGGACAGTGGTCATTGTGAGGCAGTCTCATCAGAGATATTTTTAGAAATTCTGTTTTAAAAGTGTCTCTTGTAGAGATCCAGCAGGTGTTTTATTAATGGATCTTGTCATTAGTGTCTTGATGATATACTTTCACCCTGGAATAGTAATCAGATAAACAAATAATTAGGTATAACATTAGATATTTGTATTTATCAAAATGACATATTAGTGAAAATCTTTAGAGAAGATAGAATATTTCTTTCTTTTTTCCATTTTTTAACATATGTGATTTTTTTCTTATTTCCTAAAAGAAAGACTATTTGTTTATTCTGCCAAGTAACTAGGAAGAAAATTACCATAGTAGTTGTGTATTTTCAGGTGTAAATATCATATTATTAGAATAATACAGTTTTATCTTATGTTGCAGGGAAGTCTGTGTTTTTATTCCCTAGAGTTGTTCTGTCACTTCCTTTCTAGTATTATAGAAATATTATCTTTGTCGGTAACCTAGCATAGCTGACAAGGACAAAAAAGGAACATTTCTTCCTGTCACATAAAACATCATCATTTTATTAGCTGACAAGAACTCCTCAAGACATCATCAAACACAACTGACACAACAGATGCATTTCTTTACTGAAAAGGTGGCTAAACACCGGAACTGGATTTGTAGAAAGGTGGTTGATACCCCAAGACATGAGCATTTAAGAGGCATCTGGACAATGTCATCAATAATATGCCTTAACTTTTGGTCATCCCTTAATTGGTCAGGCAATTGGACTGGTTGATTGGCATAGGTCTTGCAAATGAAATAATCTATTTTATTGTATTGGCCCTATACAAATAACTGAAAGGACTTTCCCTCCTTCAGATTAGATGCATGATATAGAGAATTTGTGCTTAATGTTTTTTACTAATTAAAATTCTTTAAAGATTTGTTTTCTAGTATTTACTTTCATGTCTGAAAAATAATACTTAGTTCTACTTTTTTCCTCCTTTTTCTTTCATTGATACTAAAGTGCTGTAAGCATCAATGCAATATTTTTGTCAGACTCCACCTGGAGTACTGCGAGCAGTTCTGGACACCCTAACACAAGACAGACTTGGAACTGTTGGTGTGAGTCCAGAGGAGGGCTGTGAAGATGATCAGAGGGTTGGAGCACCTCTGCTATGAGGACAGGCTACGAGAGTTGTGGCTGTGCAGCCTGAAGAAGAGAGGCTTTGAGGAGACCTTGTAGTCACCTTCCAGTATGTGAAGGGGGCCTACAGGAAGGCTGGGGCGAGATTATTTACAGGGTCAAGTAATGATAGGATGAGGGGTAATGGGTTTAAACTGGAAGAGGGGAGATTTAAACGGGATAATAGGGGAAAGTTCTTTACAGTAAGGGTGATGAGATACTGGAATGGATTGCCCAAGGAAGTTGTAAATGCTCTCTCCCTGGAGGCATTCAAGGCCAGTTTGGATGAGGCCTTGAGCAACCTCTACCACTTCTTATGGTGAGAGGTGTCCCTGCCTATGGTGGGTGGTTGGAACTTGATGATCTCTGAGGTCCAATCTAAACCATTCTATGATTCTATTATTCTATGATTCTACAATTTGCTTTCTTCCAGTCATCAGGCACCTGTGTAAGTATGGTGATACATCAACCAGATCTGTGAGTATTTTGTTTGTTTTT
>VWZI01019809.1:131474-143752 GCA_013396835.1 Psilopogon haemacephalus
TTTTTTTTGTCTTGAGAATTGTTGGGCAGCATGCTTTCTTCACGTATTAATACCTTATCCTTAAAAGGTAGATTATATTATTAAGCTTAAATTTGCCATTCCTCTTCAGTAAGTTTTAAAGATGCATAGACAAAATAGTTCAGGATTCATTCAGCTATGCAGCTTTCCAGAAGGGACAGACCTAAAAGACATTTTATCTAAAGACTTATAAATTATAAATTAATCAGAACCCATCTGTGCTAAGTAATGTTTGGTGAATCTCTCCGTATGGAAAAAGGGGAAACCTTTTCATATATCCCCCAGTTTAGAGGCAAGCAATGACATCCAAGATGATTGACAGAGCAAGATGCACAAAGTCAAAACTACACATAGAAAAGCATCTTTTTTTGGATAATTCTGAAGAACAACAACAAAAAGTAATATAGAAAGCCTAGAATATAAATGGAAAAGGAGAAAACTCTATTTTAATTCTCTCTTAGGCTATTAAAGATATAGCTTTCCATATAATTTCAGAAATAATGTAAACTATTGTTTTTTTAAAAGTATTTTGTTTAACATAATTGACATTTTTATGTAGGTAAACATTAGTGAACAACAGGAAAATAACTTAAGTACCCCCTTATACCATTAACTTCCTGTAAGAGTCTTTGTTTTGTACCTTAAAATTATTTTGCGGAAGAAAATTACCATCTTGGCCAAAATTATTATTCACATTAATCTCTGCTAAATACATCTGTATTGGTTTACACTCAGCTACCCCGAGCTCAAAGCCCAAAAGAAATCTCAAAGCGGTTTGGAAGTGAGAATGGGGTATAATGCCTTTAAACAATGAAATACAGGGAGAAAAGGNGAAGCAGGTTGCAAAACGCAGCTAAGCAGTTCTCGGTCTCCACGCAGCTTGTTGCAGAGCACGTGGAGGAGCAGCGGGGAGCGGCAGGGGGTCGCAGCGGCAAGAAGGGGCAGAGGATGCCAGAGAGAACAAGGGGGGCTGAGCCCCCCCCTTCTATAGTCCAAATCAGGGCAGGAAGTGGGAGTGTTCAACCATGCTACCTGGGAGAAACAGGACAAACCACCCCTGGGGAAGAGGTGGGGTCACAGGTGGGCTTAACCCTTTACAACCTCTTAAAGAAGACCCTGGAAATCACTGACTTGCCAGCCTCATTTCTGTTTCTGAGGAGATCATGGAACAGATCCTCTTGGAAGATATACTGAAACACACAGAGGACAGGGATGTGAGTGAAAATTGTCATCATGGCTTCACCAAGGGCAAATACTGCCTGGCCAACCTAGTGGCTTGTATTACAGTATAACTACACCAGTGGGCAAAAGTCATTTGTCTGGACTTTTGTAAATCCTTTGGTATTGTCCCCCACAATATCCTTGTTTCTCAAGTGGAGAGATATGGATTTTATGGGTGGACTGTCCAGTGGATAAGGAATTGGATGGATGATCACATACAAATGGTAGCAGCCAATGACTCAATGTTCAGGTGGAGACAGGTGGTATCTCTCAAGGGTCCATATTTGTAATGACTGCAGTTCAATATCTTCATCAATGACCTTACTTGGAGTACTGTGTCCAGCTCTGGGGCCCCCAACACAAGAGGGACATGGACCTCCTAGAGTAGGTCCAGAAGAGGTCCACAAAGATGAGCAGAGGAATGGGCCACGTCTGATATGAAGACAGGCTGGAAGAACTGGACAGCCTGAAAAAGAGAGCACTCTAGGGAGACCCCTATGACTACATTTTATCTGAAGGGGACATATAGGAATGCTGAGGAAGGACTGTGTAGAAGGGTTTGTGAGTTTGTAGCAATAGGATAAGGGACAGGGCAGATTTAGATTGGATGTAAGGAGGAAGTTCTTTACAATGAGAGTGGTAAAATACCAGAACAGGTTGCGTGGGGATGTAGTTGAGGTCCTGTCTCTGGGGATATTCAAGATCAGACTTGATGCCACCTTGGGCAGCCTGATATTTTTGGAGGTGTCCCTATTCATTCCATGGGGGCTGGACAAGGATCCGTTCCAATCCAATGAAACACGTGAATTTGGGAATCCATTTCATGTTTTGCTGGGATCGGTAGAATTAATTCATAAATAAGTTATTGCCTTTCAAAATCATGTAAGTGCAATCATGTTGGACCATAAGTATAGTTACAGTAAAGTATGTGTAGTGGGTTTGCAGTGACCTGCCCCCCCACCTTTAAAACCCCGGCTAAAACTCAGAAAAACACACTGGAAGTTAATAAATGAAGCTTTATATTTACAGCAATGCAAATATACAAGAAAATATTTACAAGATATAACAGATATTTACAGAAATATACAGTAAAAAAGGAATTCAGATACCACACCCCTCCTGGAGACCAAAATCCCCAAGAGAGGGAAACCAAACCCCCCTACCACCTTCCCCCTTTCCCCCAGCTTTATCTCACCACTTGATGATGCTGCAGATAAGCTGAAGATCAGGGAGATTAATGATAGGAGGAAAAATTAGTCGTTTTAGTGATTTAAACTCTGAATTAGTTCAAAGGCAGAGGGACAAAGGAAAGAAGCTGCCGAAGCCAGCGCGGACCCAGAGCCGACTGACTGCGCAAGCACACTGGCTTATCTGGATGTTTTGGGAACATTCTCAAAACAATCTTCTTTCTCCTCTCTCAGTGAAACTGGGTGAAGTGACACAGTATCTTTAATTTTTCACTCAAATTCTCCAATTAGCTCAAACCAACACAGTATGGCTTTCTGGGGATGACTGCACTTGTTTGTATATCTGATAATTCATTCCATGATCTCATAATACTTTGAATGTTTTATTCTCATACATTATTTATTGATTATTTTCATTTGATTCTATTATTGTGAAAGGATATGGTCCATGGGAATTTTGCTCTATACATTAATAATGAAAACAATTAAGCTTCATTTTGCTCGAGTGAATCTCTTGTTATTGAATACAGAACTTGGATTCTTGTTTGGGTTTTTTTCCATATAAACTGGAGTTGAATAGGACTTGGGTATCAGCTTTTTCTTAAAAACTGCTGCTGTAAAAATACAGAATTTCTTATGACTATGTGCCACATGAATACAGATTACTAATTAAACAGAATGCAAATTTGCTATTTAACTTTGATTTAAATTTTGATGTGCATAGAAAAAGAACGAAAACGCGGAAGTAACAAAATTTGTAAAACAGACAACAGCTACACTATTTTATTATATCCTGAGATTTTTTTTCCTGACTATAATGTTGGAAGACATTTCCCTTTTAATAAAGCTATGGTACCAACTGGCATAAGTCAACAAATAAGGTAGGAAAAAAGTGTACTCTTTTGACTAAAGTGATCAGTAAAATCCGGCACAGGAATGAGAGAGTATGGGCATTGAACATCATGAATTGCAGTTGGCTATTGATTGTGTATAGTTTTGAAGCACCAGAGATGATCCCTTTAGCATACAGTTGGATAATTTAAAATGTTCATTCCTGAATTTTCTAAACCTGTTTTTTTTTATTGTGTGCTCTCAAACATTTTAAGTATGCGTAAGCTTCATATAGTCAGGAGGTTTTTCTTTTTATTTAACTGCTAACTTTTTTAAAAAATACAAACCACATTTTTGCCTTACAAAAAATACAAGATAAAGTCACTCTACATGATTGCTTTAACCAGATGATTCTTTTGCATCATTACATAGGTGTAAAAGTAGTCTATTTCATATATCCTGGGCATCACCAATAGTATATTATTCCTTGCCAATGTTTTGCCTATTGTATATATAAAGTTATCTGAAGTTTGACGTTTTATGATGCCTTCCACAGCCAATTCACTGCTTTATTAGTTCCCCTAGGAATGTGATTTTCAAGAATGTGAAGTGTATTAATGCATCATGTAGTAGTGTAAATATGTTCTGTGTAGTGCATCTGTCCATTGCTAAGCAAGTTGTGTTAAAGCCTTGTAATTGTTTAGCACAAGGGCTGACCTTCCTGCCCCTCTCCACTCCCAACAAAAAAGTAAAGGAAAAAGTAACACAAAGTTCAGTGTTGAAATAAAGAGATAAGAGCTTAACATAAGATATAATCACAATGCATAATTACCTTAGATAACAATCTAATTAATCAGATAGTACTGTGCATGATACCCTAGCTTAGCCTATTTGCAGAAGCAGCACAGTGAAATGTGGTAAAAACACAGCATAAAAGAAAAACAATAGCTACTCTACTGTCACCTGTCTTGCCACCATCCCTGCAGAAAAGCCAACACCCAATAAAATGGAACCCAGAAGCAGCAACTGCAACAAGAAACCTCTCATTTGCAATCTGAACTTCAAGCCCCATAATACTTTGCTCCATCTAACAGTACCATTTTGAAGCTGGCATGGCTGGAGAATGGTATGAATAGCAGCAGCAGATTCAACTCAACCCATGGCAAACTTTTTTTAGTCCATGGAAAGAATTAGGTATTTTTAAGGTGAGATTTCTCTCCTCAGGTATATGTAGTTGACCTTTACAGTGACATGAATGGAACCTAGAAATATCTAATGCTTGACAGCCTTCAGAGTTTTGTGCAGGCTAGGATCTATGTGGCTGGGGAGTGGCCTTGCTTAGTGAGACTTGGAGTCCTGCTGGACAACTAGCTAAACACGAGTAAGAAATATGCTACTGCAGCAGCAATGGTGAATCAGATATTTGGTTTCATCTACAGGAATATTACTGGCAGAGATCGAGGCATGATCATTCCACTTGGAAGTGATAGTGGAAGAAGACTTACTGTTAATATTGTGTAGAAATATTCACTGATTTAGTACATAAGCTTTTCTGTTTTAATTCTGTTGTGGTTTTTAAAGAGTTGACAGAATGAGACTCTCAGATTAGTTGGAAAAGAAAACAGAATTATATTTGGAAAGAAAGATACAGAAAGATATTACAAACCAGATACAAAATCTGTAGTGACCCCCTTGAATTTTCCCCCAACCCAAAGCTAAATCTATAATCCCCAGTGCTCCAGTCCTCCTTCTCCAATGCCTTTGCCCTCCATAGGCCCAAACAAAAGACTCCGGAGGCCTCAAAACAGGCCTACTCCTTACATATTTGTCCTGATAAGTAACTCCTGCCAGACACAGCAGGCTGGAGGGAAAGGAAAGGAGGGTGAGTCAGTCTTACTACTAGTTTATTAAGAGATAGCAGAATTATGGGATTGAATAATAATTTTCTAGTCCCGAGAGGATTTTTAACCTTGAAATATAAATTAGAGTAATAATAAATACTTGGCTCCAGAGATCTCATATGTTCCTTTTTTGTGTTTAACAAGATTCTAGATGTATCAAAGTAGCATGTACATAGTAATCAATTATTGGTTAGATTAAATTTTCAGCTTTTTGTACTAATATGGGAAGAAAAAGAGAGAAGAAGTAAATCAGCATGTGTCCTTCTTATTTAAGCAAAATGAAGTCTACATACAATAAACATTATGATTTTGATTGTATTAGTACTGAAAGAAATATCTGTTTGCTTGCAAGTTCTAGCACTAATCCTAACTCCAGCATTTTAGTCACCAAGTGTCTTCTCACATAACTGTAGATCAATATGAGTTTCTGGCCTTTAAAAACAGTCTGCAATTTAGCCTTGAAGTCTTCTGAAGAGCTGAGCCTCAGATCATGTACAGCAGAACATGTAGGAGGAAGTTATACATCTTATCCTCTTCCTACTTTTCATCCTCAGTTTTTCTTATAATCCCTCTTCCTTCATCCCTCCCTCTCTTCTCTCAGCTTTCGTCTGAACTACAGGAAAATTTAGCATGGCTACAACTGTTATAACTCTCCAAGGTCTCTTTCTGCTGATCTTGACACCCTCAGCTGCAACACTAGAAATCCTACAGGTCAGTCAGACCTTGTCCCTGGCCACTTCTGTTCTTGTTGATACTGAGAGTAGCCCCTTCCATAAAATTTACATTGAATTTAACTTCTCAAGTGTATCATCTTCAATAATAACAGACCTAGGCTACATCCAAGCATTTCTGGGTTAGCCAAAAGACCTGGGAGCAATGCCTTTATTTTGAGCATAAAGCTGTTGGAAACTTTCATAAGAGGCATAGTTCATCTAGTAATCTTTTTCATAGTTACAACCTGAACGTTAACCCTAAGCTTAGGCAATGATCTTGAGAGGCAGATAGAAGGTTGACATTAATGACTGTTCTGTTTCCTGTTTTTAGCGTGAGTCTCAGTGTGTTCAGCTTCCATATTAGCCCAGACATCATTTCAAGAATCAAATCTAATGAGATATATTCTGATTTATTTTTTTTTTACCCAAGGAACTGCAATGCTAGCCCATGTCTTGACTATAAAGTCACTTTTTTTNTTCCTGTTTATTATTAATTTGATTGGTAACATTTCTTCAATAGTTAACAGATTTTATTTTGCAAGTTCTTCAGTGAGTTTTAATTTTAGAGATAATGGATCTAGTTTCTCCTAAATAGATACTTCCACATACTGCAAAAAGAGATCTCTTTTCAGTTCTCACATAAAAACACCTGTTGTCACGTAATTGATGTCACATTTTCCATGAACTTTGCTGTTGCTGACAAGAGATCTAATCAATATGAAAATACGGATAACACTAAACTGATTTAATTTGAGTACAGCTGTGATTGTGAGGCCAGCTTTTCTAGATATTAATGACCATTCAGTTTTTAGTCATTAGTGCAGTGAATCTACACTTTGTAAAGTAAAAGATAGAACAATACATGCCATGTAACTTCAGGAAACAATTTATTTTCTTTAATTAAAACTTTATTGATCTTTTTCAATATTAAATTCAGAATTAATTGATGACTAAGTGCTAGTTTAAGCTTAGTTCCATATGTCTTCAAATACAATAGTAGGATACTTTATTTGTTTTGATTTTACCCTGTCACATATTTCCTGTACAATTAGGACTTCTTTTATTTTTTTTTGGTAACAGAATCTTCTGTCTTAGTAAGCAAGTAGATTAAAAAAAAAAAATCCAAACTGATAGTTTCCTTCTTGTCTTTGAGGTACCAGAGCTCTGTGTGTGAAGCTGGAATGAGATCCAAATCTATCGGTGAAAGATAATGCTAAGGCCTCAGGCAAATAATGTGATCTATCATGATGATTATATTTCTGTCTCATTTCCATAGGCACTTCCCCTTGACTGTAAAGGGGAAATAGTTGAGATTATCCATTTATTCTGAAGTCTTACTTAACTCAAGTACACTTGAGGCAAAAATACAACTGATGGATGGAGTGAATGAGTGAGTGGTGGATTACTGTGGCTGGCATCCAAACACTTACCTAAATCCTTGCACAGTCCTTTTCCTTTAGCAGAATGTGGGAGTGTTCTAGTTTTGAGCTTTCCAGAGATCCAAAGCCCAACAGGACAAAATTAAATATAGAATGCCTCCCCCTGCCCCCCACTTTGAAAAGAAAAGAGTTAGGTGGAAAGAGTGAAAAGAGGTAAAACACCCAAAGAAAACAATCTAGCAGCAATTTTGGAAGTTAAAAATAGCTTTAACAATAAATAAAGAGTATTTAAGGCAAGGGAGTTTACAGAGGCATAAGGGAAGGGAAATAGGTACAAAAAATATATGCAAAACCAGATGGATGACAATGGATGGAGGTAGATTCAGGAGGTAGTTTGTCCACCACATATTTGGCTGGCCATGTGGCAAAGCTGTAGCAGCTATAGGAGCAAGGGTGTTGCTCTTCAGGTAAGGCAGAGCAGAACAAGAGACAGAACAAAGAGGAAGTTCACCTGCTTTTATAGGATGCAGACAGGAAGTGGGAGTGGGTTAACCTTAGCATCTGGGATCAGGTTCTAAACCACCCTGCAGGAGGAGCCAGGAGAACCCAGGGTCAGGTTCTGGACCACCTCCCAGGCCCTATGGGCTGAACCTATAACAGGGAGAAAATAGGAAGAGGGACAAGGAAGCCTGTATGTCAAGACAAAACAGGGAGATAATTTGGAATTCATGGTATTAGAATTATTTTCCAACCTTAATTATTTGTTGATTTATTGATTATTGTTACAGTCAAAACAGACTTGACTTGGTGAAATTGATTTATTTTATTGCTAGTTACAATATATATGTTGCTTAGTAAAAAAAGAAGAAAAGGAAAAGACAAATATTGAAACAACAGCTTTCCTCTTCCCCTTTTCGAAGCTCAGCTTCAGTCAATTCAAGATTCTTTTCCCCTCTCCCCATTTGATGTAGTGGAGAATTGGTAGGGGTTACAATCCGTGCACAACAATTTCTCTGTGCCACTGCTTCCTACCCACACATTTCTTCTCTTCCAGTGTGGGCCCTTCATGTATGGAAATCCCTTTGGGAATATCTATCTGCTCTAGCATAGGTAGGCCATAGGAGAATCTCTGCTCTAGCACTATAGAACACTGTCCTATGTCCTCCTTTTTTGACCTTGGTCTTCCCTTTGCTTTTTCTCATTCTTTTTGTTCACTTCTTCTCTTTCTGTAACACTTTCTGTCATGCTTTCTGCTCTTTCTCAAACATTTTTCCCCAGAGATTTCACTGTCTTGGCTGAGAGACTCAGTGGTGCATTGTGGTGGGTCTATTGGAGCCACGTGGAAATATCTGTGGCTGACATGGGGTAATCCTGACCTTTTCTTGAAGATGCCATTCCTGCAGCCACCTCCACCCCTTACACCAACACTGTAGCAAAAAAAAAAAAAATTTAAAAAAAATCAGCTAACATACAGAGATACAGAATAAATATTGAAGATGTGATATTAACCCCACCCGAAATAGGCTCTGTTTGCGCTAGACATTGAGGTCAGAAGTCTACTTATTTCCCCCTTCCACCTCTTCCTCTCTCCTTAATCATGTTCCTTGTGAGGAGGTAATCCATCTGTGTGCATGTCATCTGCCTCTGGTGATCTTTGTTTGTAAGGTTGTATTCAGAGTCTTTCGACATCCACCATTACATGACCCTTTTACTTGAGAAAGTTTCATGTCTAGGTGAGGACTGTCCAGTATGCTCCTTTGTATGGATCTTATGTCATTCCTTGGTCTACTTGTGGAGTGATCTAGCTACTACAGCTAATTGTCCCTTTGGTGTCCTCTAAGGCAATTGTTCTTCACAATGAAAGTCATTCTATTTCTTTGTTATGAAAGAGACAGTGTGTTTTTTTATTGAAAATACTTTTTTTTTTTTTTTTGCTTTATTTTCACTTCCTCAGACATGGTCTTAAAAAAAAAGCAAAGCTATAGAATATAGCAGGTCATTTGGCTCACAATTTTATTTTCAGTGAGAATGCAAATATTTGCATATATGTTAATAACTTGTAAAAAGTATTTCTCAGGTGTCATATGAAGGTTTGCAAAACAGGAACAATGATCAAGATCTTGAGCTAGACTTTTTCCATTTCAATTGCTAATCACCAAGAGATACGAACCGTGTCATGCAGACATTTATTAAATTACAATTATAGGCCATATAAATTCAGATTAAGCTATCGCATTTATCTGAACTGCAGAACTAAACTTAAATATTTTTCTCAGGTAGAAAATGTTACAAATTTGAAATATTCATTACATTGCACTCTAAAGATAGATGAAAAGTTGCCAATTTCAATCTGTACAATTTTATGCCAACAATAAGAGGAATCCCTCTCTAATTGAATGAAATCCCAGGAAATTATTTTATTTTAAAAGCAGCTAGATTTGTCTGATGGCACATTCCCTTTACAGAAATCTAGGATATCTATACAACAGTCAAAGATTAAATGACACTTGTAATACTACAGTTAATGATATACATAAAAGAAACAACCCCAAATATGGCAGTGATATTGAGAGGAGTAAAAAATTTAACAGAAACTCAAACAACCATGGCAAGTCTGTTAACCTTACCTTAACTAATTGTAATGTTATCAACCCATACCTCTCGAAGGACATTTTAAATGGAAATATAGTACCACCCTTGTATAAAGAGTTGAATGGGAGTCAGGATATGTGCATGAACTTTTGTTGTACAAGCATAGGTAAACAATTGTTAACATTTGAATGATGGCTTATTTGTTAATATTTTGTAAAGAAAAGGTCAACATGTTCCTTGAAATGTGTGCTTGTCTTTCTTAGATGCTTGCCATCTCATTCTGCAGAGTAGAAATAAAGACAAGTATCTCGACACTAGGTGAAGAATCCCTTTTTAGAAACAACAGAATAGGGTGTGAAAAATAATGATAATACTGTTAGTCAAACACAGAGGGCCCTAAAGGGTACTCCATGAGAGAGAAAAAACTCAGACTTTTTTATGTGTTAGTGCACATTTAAAAGACAGTAATGGATAATGTGAACTACTATAACTCAGATGTTAGGGAAAATTTGGAAAAAAAAGTAATTGAATGGGCTCTAGATCTTTTGAAAAGTATTGAACAGTTGTACCATTTGAAAATAAGTGAGCATGTGAAATATAACGATTGTATTTAATTAAGTTTAACTACTCATGTACAAGAATAGCCTTTTAACAAATTTAAATGATTTCTCTAGCAAGTGCTTGCTAGGTAAGTAAAGCTAATTACATTTCTGAAGTGGCAACTGTGGGGAAAAATAATAGCATTCTCAGGTAATTTGATTGATTAGTTCAAAGTGTGAATAGATTTAATCTTGAGAGAAACTACAGTGCTTTGGAGAAGTCAGGATGTACAGCAAACTATTCATTCTACTACATAAAATTGTTGGAATTTCATGCTAAATAACCAAACAAAAAAAGAAGTACAGAAAGGTCAATTCATGCTGGGAGAGAGTATATTCAACATAAGAGAGAGTTTCCTGTACATTTAGCTTCATAATTTCATGCTTGAGATGACAGTACATTGTGGATAACAAAAGGTAAAATGATCCTAGGTCTAAGTGAAATGGAAAACTATCTGGACATAAACTCAAGCTCTCTTTCTTTCTTTCTATGTGATAAAGAGCAATTGAAATTAGGAATATGTTTAATGGTGCAGAAGTAATTTGAATGCCACCAAAGACATGTCCACTTTATTTCTGACTCAATTTAACTAGTAGACTTCACAAATTGTATCCTATATCTGAAGTTCATAACAAATATCAATGTGCATATTATTTCATGCAATAAAGATGGTGAGGCTGAGTGACTTCTCCAAAGCACTGTGGCTTCTCTCAAGATTAAACCCACTGACACTTTGAGTAGACATAGAGTGAGATCAGTGTTGCCCATCATTTGAAGATAAAATATTACCTACCATAATGTTATTTCTGATTTTTATTTTACTCCCTAAATATCTATCTGGATTTGCAGGAATTAGTCAGTGGGAAGAGGGCAGGCTTAAACTACATCTCTGAAAGAATGAGTTAATGAATATTTAATCTAATTTTTCAGCTGGTTATATTAACTTTCATTTTATATTAACATCAATGTCAGTGATCTTAGATCAATGACTGTCTCTTAAAAATCTAATCTGTAGACCTGAATGACAAGAAAATCTTAACAAACATTACTAAAAAACATATTGTAAAGTAAATCTTGCACTCATATAGCCTCACACGTTCAATGTAAGAATAAAGGAAATCTTTCCGTAAAATGACACAAGAAGATTTTTTTTTTTCTTGTTGGCAAACATAAAGCACTTAAAATGATTAAATATCTTGAGGGGGAAAAAAAAAAAAAAGTAAAGACAGGTAAGCATCTCACCTTTAGAGATATTTAGGCAGTGTGCTGCTCACATAGCCCAGAAGGCAAATCATATCCTGGGCTGCATCGAGACCACTGTATCCAACAGGCCAAGAGAGGTGATCCAAGGGATGAAACATTTTTGCTATGATGGTAGGCTGAGGGATCTGGGGTTGTTCAGCCTAGAGAAAAGAAAACTCCAGACAGACCTAATAGATACCTAAATAGGATCCTACAGGAAGGCTGGAGAGGGACATCTGATAATGGTTTATAGCAATAGAAAGAAGTGGAATGGTTTTAAGCCAAGGAAAAGTAGGTTTATACTAGATCTTAGGAAGAAGTTCTTCAGTCTGAGGCTAAAATAGGTTGCCAAAGGATGTTGTGGATGCCAACTCCCTGTTGGTGTTCAAGACGAGGTTGGATGAAATTGTGAGTAGTTGACTCAGGTTGAGACATATCCCTGCCCATGGTGCAGAGCCTGGAGTAGATGATCTCTGAAGTCCCTTCCACCCTAAGCCATTCTATGATTCTATGATTCTATGATCATGTGTAGTGGTTTAGCAGTTACCTGCCCCACCCCCCCCTCCCCCCCAACCTTTATAAACCCTGGCTAGA
>VWZI01019809.1:143808-184686 GCA_013396835.1 Psilopogon haemacephalus
TAGAAAGGAGTTAGTAGTTTTACTCTGAATTAGTTACCAAGAGAAAGGAGACCATGCAAGAGAAGCAGCCGCAGCCAGAACAGACAGAAGCCATCTGCTAATCTGGTTGTTTTCAGAACAGTTCTTTAAAAAAAAAAATTTTTCTTTCTCAGCAAAACTCGGTGAAGTGACACACTATGTTTATCTCTCTCAGCCAATAGTCTAATTTCTCACTCAAATTCTCCAATTAGCTCAAACCAACACATTATGTCATTAAATGTTAGGAATTTACTTTCTTTTTTTAACAGCTAACTTCTGTTTTGTATGTACAGGACTGTAACTGGTTTGTATGTACAATAATCATAGAATCATAGAAAGGTTTAGGTTGGAAGTAACCTCGAAGGTCATCTAGTTCCAACCCTCCACCATAGGAAAGGACACATCCCACTAGAACAGGTCACTCAAGGCCTCCTCCAACTTAGCCTTGAACACCTGCAAAGAGGGAGCATCCACAACTTCCCTGGCCAATTCATTCCAGTGTTTCACCACCCTCACATTAGAATCATAGAATCACAGAATGGTTTAGGTTGGAAGACACTGTAAAGATCATCCAGTTCCAACCTCCTGCCATAGGCAGGGACACCTCCACTAGAGCAGGTTGCTCAAGGCCTCATCCAAACTGGGCTTGAACACTTCCAGGCAGGGAGCAGCCACAACCTCCCTGGGCAACCCATTCCAGTGCCTCACCACTCTCACTGTAAAGAGCTTCCTCCTAAAATCCTGTTTAAATCTCCTCTCCACCAGATTAAACCCATTATTCCTCGTCCTGTCATTACAAGACCTTGTGAATAGTCACTCCCCAGCCTTCCTGTAGGCCCCCTTCAGATATTGGAAGGCTACTATAAAGAAGTAACATCTGGTTTAAATCTCTCCTCTGTCAGTTTAAATCCATTACCCCTCATCCTGTCAATAGAAGACCTTGTAAATAGTCCCTCCCCAGCCTTCCTGTAGGGTCCCTGTAGGCCTCCTGTAGATTACTACAATGTCTTCTCGAAGCCTACTATTCTCCAGGCTGAAGAGCTCCAACTCTTGTAGCCTGTCCTCATAGCAGAGGTGCTCCAGTCCTCTGATCATCTTTGTGGGTTTCCTCTAGACTTGCTCCAACAGTTCCATGTCCTTCTTGTGTTGGGTGCTCCAGAACTGTGCACATTACTCCAGGTGGGGTCTGAGGGGAGCAGAGTTGAGGGGGAGAATCACCTCTTTTGCCCTGCTGGTCACACTTCTCTTGATGCAGCCCAGGACATGGCTGTCTGGGCTGCTCCTCCACACTGCTGGCTCATGTTGAGCTTTTCCTCAACCCCGACCTCCAGGTCTTTTTCCTCAGGGCTGCCCTCCAGCCATTCACCACCCAGCCTAGATTTGGGCTTGGGATTGCAGCGACGCAGGTGCAGGACCTTACACTTGGCCTTGTTGAATTTCATGAGGTTAGCCTGGGCCCACATCTCCAGCCTGTCCAGGTCCCTCTGCATGGCATTCCTGCCCTCTACCAAGTTTTCTGTGCCACACAGCTTGGTGTCATCTGCAAACTTCCTGAGAGTGCACTCCATTCCTCTCTCCATATTGCTGACAAAGACGTTAAGCAGCACTGGTCCTAGTACTGACCCCTGAGGGATGCCACTTATCACTGGTCTCCAGGTGGGCATTGTGCCATTCAGCACCATTCTCTGCCTGCAACCATCCAGCCAATTCCTAACCAGTGAGGGATCTACCCATCAAGTCCATGTTTTTCCAGTTTGGTGACTAGGATATCATGTGGGACAAAGTCAAACGCCTCACTCAGTTCCAGGTAGATGATATCAGCTGCCCTTCCCTTATCCAGTGTTGCTGTGACTTCATCTTAAAAAGCCACCAAATTAAACACCTCAGAATTAAAATTTTAAACATTAAGACTCCAATAAATAAACACTAGATCACCGCTGGGTGAACCTTGTTGCCTTTCTCTGGACATGCTCCAGCAGCTCAATGTTCTTCTTACAGTGGGGGCTCCAGGACTGAACACAATACTCAAGGTGTTACCTCACTAGTAATGAGTACAGGGGGATGATCACATGTTATTAAGGGTTATTAATATTTAGCAGAATGATTAATAAAAATACTAATTTATTAATATTAAAAACCCTTGAAAATATTAATAAAACCTATTTACAGATTCTTAGTATTTCATTGTGGAAAGGTTGCAGACAAACAAGAATATGTCACTATTGGGCAATTCAGGAAAATCTGGAAAGTGCAAACAAAGATTCAAATTACAGATATTCAGCAAAATGCTGGCTTGGCCACAAGGGGACTCTAGGCAACAGATGCCTATAGAATTGGCTTTGCCAAGCTTACTCATGACTCTTTTTGCTTCTGTCTGGTATCTTTCTGGATGCTGCAATTATGATTCCAGAGATGTGGTGCATATTTGAGTCTGTGCACCACAGCAAATATAGAAGCTGTGCCAGTATTTCCAATGTTTCCTCTTTGCTTCTCTGTGAGGGACTTACCCTTTCCGCACATTGTAGGCAGCAGATGAGGCTGACTGGCCAGCTGTGGCTTGGGTATCTCCAGTACCTGGATTGCTTGTCTTTCCTCTGTGGCTTCTGGCAGTTTGGAGCAGCTCTTGTCCTTGCAGCCCTCAGCTCAGCCACCTTGTAGCTTGCTGCTATGAAAAGGTACTTCAGTTTCAACTTTGGCAGTAGATCTTATTGATTCTCCAGGTGGAGCAAGGCAAGTTCCTCACTATAATCAACAGTATAAATGCAGACCCGAAGAAAATGAATTGGCAATGGTAACAGAGATAGAAATCCCATACTTTAACCTATAGAATCAGGTATATCCAAACATGGCCACATGCACAAGAGTTTATAAGTGTGTTACAAGGATCAGGCTGCACATACCAGCATGTGCAACACATACTTGCTAGGTCTCCAAGTCATTGACCCCAGGGCATGCTCAGGCAAGCCAGGACATGTTTTTGGGCTTGTGCCCACCCAGAACATCACCTCCCTGTTCCTGATGGCCACAATGTTTCTAGTACAAGCCAGGATGCTGTTGGCTTTTTTGGCCACCTAGAGACCCTGCTGACTCCTTTTCAATGATCAACCAGTATCCTCAGGTCCCTCTCCAAGTTGCAGCTTTCCAACCATACATCGCCAAGTCTGTAGTTTACCATGGGGTTGTTGTGATCCAGGTGCAGGACCAGGTTCTTGGCCTTATTCAGCTTCATACAATTAACTTTGGTCTAACCTGTCCAGATCCCACTGTAAAGCTTCCTTACCTTCTAGCAGATCAACACAGCTACCCAGCTTGGTGTGATCTGTGAATCTCCTGAGGGTGCACTCAATTACCTCATCCAGATCTTTAATAAAGATATCAAAGAGGACAGGCCCCAGTACTGAACCCTGGGGGACACCACTAGTGACTGGGTACCAGCCAGATTTATCTCCATTCACCACCACTCTTTGGACTCAGACATACAGACAGGTTTTCATCCAGCGCAGAGTGCACTTATTCAAGCCTTGTACCATGAATTTCTGAAGAAGACTGCAGCCCAGAAGGTTGTGTTAATCCTGTTTCCTCTTGCAGTTTAGTGGTCCATACAAGAAATATCTCATTTATACCACTCTGCTGTAGTTTCCTTCTCTGGAAAAGTTATTATCTAAACCAAATATGATCAATCTTTGGATTTTCATTTTATGAGTTTTAAAATAACAAAATGAAAAAATAAATCAACAAATAAAAACCACTCACAACAATTTATTTTAATGGAAAGTCATCAACTTCTCTAAAATACTATACCTCCCAATTTTCTTTGGTCCACTAAAGAAACAGCTTGCCAGTTATTTCTAGAATTCTAAGATGTCTTCTGCACCATGCAGGCATTCATTCACTCCTCTCTCTCATTGCAGGATAGACAGGAGAACTGATAAAAGTAAACCTTGTGGGCAAAGATAATAATAATTTAATAACTGAAGCTATTACTATTACTGGTAGTAAGTGTAATGAAAAAGCATACAAGAAAAAGAGAGAGAAATAAAACCTAAGAAAAAACAAATTATGCACAATACAATTTCTCATCACCACTTACCAAAGTCCAGCCAGTTTCCCAACAGTGATCAACTTCTTTCAGCTAATTCACCCCAGTTTATATATTGAGCATGATGCCCTATAATACGGACTACCCTTTTGGCTAATGTGGGTCAGTTGTCCTGTCTTTGATCCTCACCAGTCTGCCTCCTCACTGGCAGAACCCTGGGAAAGTGATAAATCCTTTGCTTAGGATAAACACTACTTCACAGAAACTTGAACATCAACAGATTATCATTATTCTCATACTAAATCCAAACTACAGCACTGTACCAGCTACTAGGAAGACAATTCATTCTGACTCAGCTGAAACCAGGACTGAATTGAATAGCTGATTTTATCCTATAATTATTAATGTAACTTTTGCTTTTCTACTGAAACTGATAGAAAAATACATTAGAAGGATAACTAAAGATTAAAAAAAAACCAATAGCAAGGCAGATTTAAAGTAGTTAAATTAAAATTCTACTCTGCTGTGACACTATGTTTTATGCTGTGAGGCATAAAACTGTTTTTCCATATGAGATGAATATCAGTCTCCCATGGCTGCATAGTAACTGAAGACTTCTATCCTACTTTTTCTTTCTTGTGAGACAACACATCAAAGTGCCTGACAAAAAAAAAAAAAAAAAAAAAANCCATAATGTATCACTAGCAGAAAACCATGTTGTTTTATGATGTAGTTATACACCCTGCAGTACAAATTTGGGGGGTTTAGTGCATAGCTATGTGACAACTTTTGGAGCCAGACAGTTTCCATAAGAACAGTACAGTGGATCACACGAGCTGATCTCTTTTGTTATTCAAGTCTACTTCTTTTTTTTTTTCTTTCTTTCTTTCTTTTTCCCCTCCTTTCCCACAGAAAGTGGTGTAAAAAGAGAGAATAGGAGAACCAGAGCTAATGTAAGTTGTCAAAAAACCCTCAATCTGTGTCTCTAGAATTCCAGAAACTGCTAGACTTCTTGACACATTTCCTACTGCACTGCTCTTTTTGTTCATGCAATTATTCTTACTTATTTATTCTTTTTATCACAGCCTTACCTCATCGGAAGAAGGAATTTCTAATAATTTTGTTCACTAGTGTTCTAATTACTTATATATATTATTCAGAATTCACCAGGTCCTTCTTTTCTCACCTATATGTACATTAACTCTCAATGGCAACAATCACAGGAGAGTGGGAACAGAAGAGACTGACTTCCTCATGACAAGGCCATCCTGGCCTTCAGAGAGAGGCTTGCCTTGCCTCTGTTGCAGACATGGTGCCACAGGGCAAGAGACAGAAATGTAGAGGAGAGGGACCTAATAACTCTTCAGGATCCATAACTCACTAGTTAATTAAGAAAAAGAGGCATCTCCAGAGGATGATTCCACTCAAAAAGTATTTCCTCTAAGATGTTGCCTCGGCTGATCTGTAGACACAATATTTAAGTTACAAACAACTGAAATAACTTGACAATCCTGGCATAAATTAGTTCATCAGGTGACACCTCTTTAAAGTATTCCTCAAACTCCTGCCATGTGACCTAGTGTCTCAAAGGACAACCTATACCTTCCCAAAAGAAATATCCACTCGAATCACATCTTTTTTTTTTTTTACAAGTGCAGCAATTTTGAGAAATTTGAAATCAGTCTTATCATTTACAGGGTCATTTAATTTACATGAGTTTTCTTCCTAGATCATTGAAGGTGGCATCAGAAATTAGAAAAAGGATGTCAGAATATCTGAAACCCTAAATTAAAACTAAGTCAGAAGAAAATTGCACAAATCCAAGAAGAACTCGCCAAATCCAAGGAGAAGTCAGAAACTCATTTAAGTCCATGTCCATGTCTGAATGCTTAAGTTCTAAGTTTTTCATAGCTCCCAGATCTGAGGTGACCTGGGCCATGAGATGATCAGAGTTCAGAGTGAGAGTGGGCAAATTAAGGGCTTCAGCATGTTATTCCAGGGTTGCAAGACCAGATGCAGGACAGCCTGTGAATCAAATCTACCTCCTTTACAGTACAGAAACATCTGAGAGGAAGCACAAGAGAGTAAGTAAATTGGTTATCATAATGTCACCAGTCTATAGTTCTGTTTCCTTATGTATTTTGGGTTTTTTTAATCAAGTCAAACTGCTTCACATTAGGGATAATGAAGAAAACTCACACAAAATAAAATCATGTTTTAGGAAAAAGACCTCAAAATAATTAATGTAATTATAAAATGGCAATACAATAATTCACATTGCAAAAAGTCAGTCTGATTATCATATGCTTATATATTTCTCTCCCAGGTAAAGCAATGTCAGCCAAAGAGAATAAAAGATAATAAATATACTCGACAGTGAGTGTAAATGTTCTTGTCTCTGTGCAACAAGAAATTCAAAATTTTATGGCAGCTAGAATCTCTGGTCTTTTCTAAAATTGGCAATGGGCAATTTTTTTTTGACAGAATCTGAGACAGACATTTGTCCTTAGTGATGGAAAAGGAGATAAATTCATGTCTACAAACAGTCTTGAGAGAATATGGAAAAGGCATTTGTCAACTCATCTTCTTTGAAGCTAGAAATTAGGAAGGCTCCAATACCCACAATTAATGAGTTTGAGAAAGACCAAGAATAAGCAATTGCTCTGGGACTGGATATAGTATGTCCACTACAGGTGTTATAAGGACAAGAGAAAGTGTATAGAGTCTGGACTCTTAGTAATATGCTACTCCATTTCTGCTTGATCTCTGCTTTCAACAGGCCTCAGGTACTTGAAACTCAGGGAATTGAGATCTTGTCCTGGGTTTAGTTTTATTATTTAAAAAAAACCTAAACATGTAATAATTGTAGCGCACCTCACCTACACTGACTTTACAAAATGAGCCTAGGATTTTGATATACTTATTATTTTCCACCACTGTTATCAAAAGAATTGGACCATAAAACCAGGGTGATAAAAAATGATAGCCGAACTAAAGAAGAACTGCAACATCAAATGAAGCATCTAAGTCATTTCCTCAGCTCTCACTTGACCCATTTTTTCTTTTACTGTTGGATTTTTTAATAGACTAAGAACTAGCACTAAAGTAGTAGACTGTACTTTCAGGCAAAGAACACCAATGCTGGCACAGATTTCATAACCTTAAAGAGTTCAGATTAATGTGACTTTTTTTTTTTTTTTTTTTTTTTTATTTTGGGCAGATACCCTGAGGAGATGGGGCTTTGCATGCCACTACAAGAAGTTTTTTTCTAGATCATACTGACACCTCTTNAATCTTGTATGGTAGTTTGAGGAGTCCCAACTTCCCTTAAGAAAACTACAGAGACCCAGGGGATGCATCTGGTTATCCCAGGATGTTGTGATATTGTTATTCTATTCTGTTTTCTGGTATCACAGTTTATAAACCAGAATCTAGTTGATTATATTCTCTTTCCCTTCTCCTCTCCTCCCTTCACATGTCTCTCCAGGAAGAAGCTATTTCCTTCTTATCTTGTGGTTCATGTGGGAGAGATGGCTTCTAGCTGTCAGGGAATTTTGAGCTGCATCATGCAGCCTACTGAAGCTTTGCAGGCCTAAGATGGGGGAGGACCACAGTTATGGTCTACTCTAAGGCCTAATGAGGGTGGAGGATTCTAGATGGTTTTAATCCAATAGACTTGCCTTAGCTTGCGGATGTATCCATTCTACCTGATTGCGTTTTGCATATATTCAGTAGTAAACAGACTCTCTTTAAACTTCCAATCAGTGTGCAGTATCTTAATTCTTACTCTTCAAAAGGAGTGTCACTTCTGTTGTCCAGTCCTTGGTAGCTTGTGGCCTCAAACTATGAGATCTTGCTTAAAATCTAAAGGAAAATTAAGCTCAGTTAATTTTAAAGAAGGTTCACTAACTCACAAATATAGATGTAGACTATTTTATGTAAGAAATTTATTTTAATTCTGCAAACTTTTACATGTATACTTACATTAACAGGTCTATTAGCATGAACTGGACTGTTAATCATAGATTCATAGAATGATTTGTGTTGGAAGGGACCTCCATAGGTCATCTAGTCTAGCCTCCTAGTGGTCAGCAGGGGCATTATCCATGAGACCAGATTACTCAGAGCCTTGTAAAGCCTGACCTTGAATATCTCCAGGGACGAGGCCTCAGATATCTCCCTGGTCAATCAGTTCCAGTGTTCTACTACACTCACGGCAAAGAACTTGCTTCTATCATTCAATCTATATCCAGTCTAATTTAAAACCATTTCCCCTCATCCTATCACTACAAGCTTTTCTAAGCAGTCCTTCTCTATCCTCTTTATAGGCCTCTTTCAACTACTGGAAAGCCACTATTAGGTCTCCCTGGAATCTTCTCTTCTCCAGGCTAAACAAACCCAGCTCCCTCAGCCTATCTTCACAGGAGAGGTGCTCCAGCCTCCTGATCTCTTTTGTGGCCCTCCTCTGGACCAGTTCCATTAGGTCCATTTCCTTCCTGTGTTGAGTGCTTCAAAGTTTGACACAGCACTCCAGGTGAGGTTTTACCTGAGCAAAGTGGAAGAATCACTTCTCTCAATCTGCTGGCCATGCTTAATGTTCTTCAGTCTCTGAACAGTAAGACAGTGACAATGGTTAGCAGCAAGTGCTGTGGCTGCACACTAGTTTGAAGTGGACAAGGGGTTCTGGAACTAGGATAATCCACAAAGGAGCAGAGAGAAGTGACAGAAGCCAGCAGTTCTCACTTGAGAGGCCAAGAGGATGATGTGACTGAGGGCAGTGATAAGCTGACTTCAGGACACTGAACCAAGTGCCTTCTCAAGAGCCAAGCGAGCCAACAGTCCTCAGCAGCACAGAGACCAGAGCATGCAGGAGAGTGTTTGGGGAACAGCAACAACTCTGCCTTTGGACAGGTGAGTCCCACTGGTTATTGCCATGTGTGGCAGTTTGCCAGACAGTTCAAGCAGGTAGGGCATATAAGTAGGGTGCATAACCTTTGACAGCAGCTATTTTGGCTCTACCAGAAAGGTGATGTCCTGGGTTAACACAGTCTGCAATCACAAGCCAGCATCTCACACAAAAATTGGGAGAGAAATCAGAGAATCATTGAATTGTTCAGGTTGGAAAAGACCCCTGGGATCATCAAGTCCAATGATAGATCCTACTCCACAAAGTTTACCACTAAACCATATCCCCAAACACCATATCTAAACAACTTGTAAACACATCCAGGGATGGTGATTCAACCAACTCCCCTAGGCAGCCTATTCCAATGTCTGACTACTCTTCCACTACTCTTGTGATTTTTTTCCCCCTGATATTCAGTCTAAACTAACCCTGTTGCAGTTTGAAGCCCTGGGTTAAGTTAACGAATTTAATTAAATTATTATAATGTAAAATTCCCTTAACTATTTTGCAGAAAAGCAAACCAAAAGAAGAAGCATCAGCAGAAGCTATCAACAAAAAATCTCCCCTACTCCTTCATAGCTTGCAGCCACCCCATCGGAAAAGCCCAGCACCCCAAAGCTGGAAACCAGAAGCATTAATCAGAAACAGGAAGCCTCCCATGTTACAATCCAAACTACAAGCCACATGATACTTTGCTTGGACCAATGATTTCATTTCAAAGATGGTAGGATGTCAACATGGTATTGAATATTCACCAGCAGATTCAATTTGCTAAACCCATTAAATTCTCCACCCCTTATTCCATGCGATACCTATCAGCAATTAACATTAAACAACATACACTGTTCACTGTCCATTCTCACTCAAAATAAGACCACCTGGCAGGCTTCTTACTATGGATGCTCTGGAGATCTACCTCTTTCCAGTATAGTCTGGATCAGTCCATGGTCAGTCCATATGGTGGACTGGTGGTGCATGCAGGCAATTTCAGTGACTCCTTGCACCCCTCTAAGTGAAAGCAAACTGGCCTGCATTCTAGTGCTCAATTTCCAATATATCCAGCTGTTGGGATCCTCATATCACACCAGAAATATAGATGTATTCCACTCCTCATAGTTTTGATGGCATCAGAGTAGACTGGATCATGATAGACTGCTATAGGCTGTTTTGTAAAGACAGGCAGGGTAGAAATGGTGGAGTTGCACTCTATATTAAGATAACCTTGAAAGTATTGAAGTCAACTAGTCTAATTGTGGAAGTCCTGTCAAATGTCTCTGGGTCAAAATCAGAGGGGTCGTCTCTAATGGAGACATCACAGTAAGCATCTGTTGTCATCCCCCCAAACCAGGATGACCAATGAGGCAATTCCTGAGCAAGATTCAGGTCAACAAAACCTCATTCTTACGGAAGACTTTAAGTACCCAGATATCAGTATAAGAACAACAGAGCTCTTCACCTGTCATTCATCAAGGATTAGGAATGTATATAGTACTCCTTTGTCATGCAAAAGGTAGATGTGTCAAGCAGGAATGAGGTGCTTATGGACTTGTGTTGCAGAAATTAATAATCATTGCAAAGTGTGAATATTAATTTTTATTATTAATATTCAAGACATCAGGAAAATTCCGTAAGATTCTTTTGGATTTTCAGTCGACAGGAATTATTTGCACAAAGAACATTTATAAACATAGAATTAAAAAGTTTAAACAATCAGAACTTGGATAATAGGAACATGGGAAAAAGAAAATTCTAACCATGCTTATGGAATCTTAGCATTAACTCTAGCATTTGTACTCACGATGAGTTGATCCCTAGGCTAGAAATACAAAATATTCAAGGCAGAGGGAAAAAGAGAAGAAATGCTAAGGTGCTGGTGCAAACTGCAAACATGTGGCCACCATGATTCTCAGTATAAATGAGCTACAAACAGAGTGCTCATCATGGTGAAGAGTCAGTGCTGGAAAGAGGCATGGCTTCTAAATCATCCCACATTAAACACATGATTTTGAAAATTAAACTGGCCAATAGGCACTAGCATCATTGTTTTTGCCAATGAATTCAAAGCTTCATGCCTGGTGTGACCATGCAGGCACACTGAGGGGCAGCAAAAGACACCTGTCTTGGTGGTGCTGAGCTCCTAGCCCTCAGGGCTTTGCTGAAGCCAAATTCTCCATTGTTTGCTCATCCACTGAACTCTCAGACCTGCTACAGGAGGAGGAGAGCAAGTGTTAAACCAGAGTGGCAGTATTTATGCCCTACCAGGAAAATTTGCAGCTCACTAACCAAGAAGACCTGCTTTGTAATATTGAGTTTGGCTGAACTGGAGTTAGCTTTCCTCAGAGCACCCTTCCAGTGCTGTGTTTTGTAGTGCTGTAGCTGGGTTTTGATAACACAACAGTGTTTTGGCTACTGCTGAACTAAGCACCAAGCCTGTGCTTTTCCAACATTTTCCCACCCAAAGTGTATACTGAAGGATGGGCAAGATCCTGGGAGTGGACACAGTCAGGCCAGCTGACCCAAACTGACCAAAGGGGTATTCCATGTCATGTGACCTCCTCTCAGATATACAAACTAAGAAAAATAAGGAAGAGTGGAGAGATTCTCCCATGGCATCTGTCCTCTGGAGTATCTGCTATAGGTAAAGCCCCCCTTCCTGGTAGTGACTGACCACCATGTACTGACAGGAAGTAGAAAATAGCATCTTTTGTTTGCTTTTGCTTCTGCATACATCATTTGCTTGTGCTTTGCATTATTTAAATTGATTCTATCTTAGTATGGGCCTTTTATTATATTTTCCCCCCTCCCTTGTCCATCTAAGAAGGGGAGTGATAGAGCAGTTTTTGTCAGGGCCAAACCACCACACTCAGTGAGTGACAGCCTTGGATGCAGCAATCACAGCATTGTGAAATTGAGATACTGTTGATCACACTAAAAGCTAGTTCCAAAACAATTTTGGAAAAGCAGGCTTCATTGTCCTCAGGAATCAGTTGAAAGGGATCCTATGGGAAGCTTCCATGAAGAATAAAGGATCTAGTGAGCGATGGGAGTTTTCAAGAACAATTCTAGACACAAAAAGACAGTTAATTCTCTGTAAAGACAAGGGAATTATGCAAAAAAAGAGAGCCCCTTGGATTAACCCTGAGCTTCTGGATCTGCTCAGAACTAAAAGGGAAATGTAGCAGAGATGGAAAATGGAACATTGCCTGTTGAAAGATTACAACAGCATTACCAGGGTATACAGAGATGCAGTTAGCAAATCAAAAGCTAAGCTTGAACTGGAATTGGCCAAAGATGTCAAAAACTTCTATAAAGGGTTATTCAGATACATTAACAAGCAGAAACAAAAAGAGAACTATAGGCCCACTGTTAAACAGAAGAAGTGAACCAGTCAACAACAACACTGAAAAAAACAAAGGTTGTCAACACCTTCCTTACGTTTCCCTTTACCAGTGCTATTGAGACCCAGGCCATGGGAACAACAATGCAGGTTGATGCAGACATAGACCTGACTTCAGTGAATGAAGAGTGGGTGGGTCAACTATTACAGGAGCTTGATCCTTACAAATTGATGGGTCCATATGCCATCCACTCAAGGATGTTAAGGGTGTTAAGAGATCTGGCTGATGCTGTTGTGAGGCTGCTCTCCATAATCTGTGAGAAATCATGAACATCAGAAGACGTCCCTGAAGACTGGAAGAAGGCTAATGTAATCCCCATCTATAAGAAAGATTCCAAAGAAGACCCAGAAAATTTGACACACTAGCTTGTATTGATTGGGGGCGATTGAAGAGGCCAAAATTATAAGTATGTAGCTTTTATAATTTCCAAAAGCCCCTCCCACAATCTTTGTGTAAATTAGTTTAAGTTTGAGTTCTAATTCGGTCGGGAAAGTCTTCACAAGGATGCCTTTTCTTGTAATTCAGGAAAAATCAGAAAAATGGAAAGGTTTGGGCATGAAATAGCTTTGCCCTACTTACAAATGGGAGACTCTCTCAAAGTCCGTGCGAGGTTCATGTCTCCAGGTCCGTGTTTAGGTCCGTGCAGGTCCCAGTGCAGGTCCGTGCAAGTTCCAGTGAAGGTCCGAGCAAGTCCTTGCAAGTCCAAGCAAGTCCTGCTGCAATCTGTCCAGCTGCCATATATATACTGAGGCAGTTTGTTCCCTCCCTGTTCAAGCCCATGGAGGGTGGGAGAAGGCACTTCACACCTATTGTGCTAAGCCTCCAGTGACAGAGGTGGGGAGGGAGGAAGACCGTTTCCTACCCCATTCACACCTCTGGTGGGGCAGTGGACTGGGGTGCGCCCTGCCAAAGTTCACACCCCATTCAAACCTCATGTGGGGCAGTGTCCTGCCCTGCTACAGTTTGCACCTCATTTAAACCTCCGGTGGGGCACTGCCCTGCTCTGCCACATAGCCTCACTTCAATCTCTGGGCAAGTTAGGGAACAAGTCCTCTGGGGACTGTCACAAATCAACTAAAACATGTAATTGAGAAAATCCAAAATGGATTCACGAGGAGCTTGACAAACCTGATCGCCTTCTATGACAAAGTAGCATGATCAGCTGATGCAGGGAAAGCTATTGACATCATTTACATGGACTTCTCCAAGGCTTTTGACATGGTCTCCCTCAACTTCCTCCTAGAGAAAATGACATATTATGGCCCAGATATGTGGTCTGTGAGGTCGGTGGGGAGCTGACTGACAGGCTATACCTATAGGGTTGTATTATATAGTTCTTTCTCAACCAGGCAGCTACTCAAAATGGGGTCCCCCAGGGATTGATATTGTGGTTCAACAGTGTTTAATATCTTCATAAGTGATCTGAGTGCTGGGATCAAGAGAACCCTGATGAAGTTTACTGAGGACATCAAAATATGTGGGGAGGTTGACAGTCCAGAAAGGAGAGCCACCCACCAGGAAGACCTGGACAGGCTGAATGAGTGGGCTGACAAGAAATTTGTGAGGTTCAAAAGGGGACAAATGTAAGATCTCGCACCTAGGAACACATAATCCAGGAGTATGGCTCAGACTAGGATTTGCCTGTCTGTGGAAAGCAACCTGGAGGTGGATAACAAATTCAGCATGAATGAACAGTGTGCTGCAATGGTAAGAAGGTCAATGGCATGCTAAGTTACCTCAACAAGGACATTACCAGAAGAAATAAAGAATACATTTTCCCACTCTACTCAGCACTTGCTGGATCACATGTGGAGTGTTTCATTAACTTTTGGTCCCTACTATAAAAAAATAATGTGGACAGGTTGAAAAGTGTCCATGAGAATGATCAGAGGACTGACTGGAACACCTGCTATATTAGGTTTATTCAGCCTTGAGAAGAGAATGCTTAGGGGAGACCTTATTACCACATACCATATTGTGATTCTGTGATTCTGTGATACCAGTACATAAAGGGTGTCTACCAGGACAATAGAGACTGCCTTTTACAAGGAGTCACATGGAAAAGACAAGGGATAATGGGTGCAAGCTACTCCTGGGGAGATTCTGGTTGGAATCCAGAAGAAATTTTTTCACAATGGGAATAGTTAGACATTAGAATAATCACCCCAAGAGATTACTCAGTTTTAAGCTTGACAGAGTGCTGGGCCATCTCTTTTAAACTACACTATCATGTAGAAAGGTTGGAGCAGATTATCCTTGGTGTCCCTTCCAACCTAGCATTCTGTAATTCTGTTCACAGTTAAATATTTGGAAAGCACAATCTTTATTGTCCTGATAATGGTAAAGACCACAGTGCACAGAGGTATGCTAGTGTGAAATATTGTGCCGCCATGGCCGAATCCCTTAGGAATGCTTATCTCTTCTGATGGAGAAGATACTGTTTATATAGCTATGCCACATTCATTCCTGTCCCTCTTTGGGGATCATAGGCAGATCATTTCTACAGATACTTTAAAAAGCCTCATAAATTTAGTATCTGGTATAGATATGCATTCTGATAATCCCTAGAGTGATCACAGAGGAAGACAGATAGAGACCTCAAATAACCACTTCTGAACAGTGAAATAGCCCAAAGGAAAAGCAAGGATAATATGTTTTACCCTTTTCAGAGAAGTAGAAAAAATATTTCGCTATCAATTGAAATAAATTACTTCTGTTCCACTTCTTCAGATATATATCAGGATTACAAATCTGTTAAAAAGGAAATATATGCTAACTCTTATAAAAATAATATGGGTAAAAATATGTACAATTTCACAAGTGTCCTGGTATGGGCGTGATTACTGCCCAGAGTTGGTTTAGTTCCTGGGGTCCCCCTCCCCCTTCCATTGCAAGGTCCAGAGCGGGGTGCAGGGGGGGCACACCACGTGGCCCTGGAACCAGGAGATCTCGGGCTGCATGTACAAGTCACACGCCTAAGTCCGGTGATCTGTGCTGTGCCTTAGGGTGTGGAAACCACCCCTGGGCGTGGGACTTTTTGAACCAATTGGCCATTCAGTGGATGCTAAGTGCCTATTGGTCAGTTCCATGCTCCCCTGATGGCATATTTAAGGGGGTGCAACCACTGTTAGGGTCTCTTCTTCTTCTCCCTCTCGTGCTGTGAAGAACTCAAGCTTCAGCACCCGTCTAGCATCAGCCACGTGCTCGGCAGCGGTAGCAAACAGCGGCAGCATCACTGTTTATAGCTAAGGCGGCAAGGCAAAACCCCCTCTTTTCCTTTCTATTTGGGATAAATCCGTCCTTCTCTCACCTCCCTTGGGAAGAAACATTGTACCCAGCGTGCATTTCGTGGGCTTTTACAGGCGCGGTTGGAATTGCTTTGTATTCAGGCTCTCTGTTCTGTAAGTTCTGACTGTTTAAACTGTTTATTCTGTGTTTCAAGCAGTTTCGTGCATTTACCTCTGCCAACCAAGCATCCATAGAACCCGGGGGAACTATTCCGGACCCTCCAGTGATTATCAATACTAATTAAAATTGATATTCGCAACAACAAGCTTGAGAGACTTTAGGTTGACATCTGTACCCTCCCTTCTGGAGTTGTATGGAATTATGCGAATCCACTATAGAAGCACATGGCCTGTACTGTTATTGATTTTTTTATTATTATTATTGTTTAAGGTTGCCCCTAAATAATTAATTTTTTTAAAAATTAAATTGTTTTTCTTTAAGAGAAAGATTTACAGAAATGTATTTCAAGGAACCATAGAATCGTAGAACGGTTTGGATTGAAAGGAACACCTCCTGTTAGACCAGGATACTCAAGGTCTTGTCTAACCTGACTATGAACTCTTCAAGGATTAAAACCTCTACAACGTCCTTGGACAACCTGTTACAGTGCCTCACTATGCTCATAGTGAAGAACTTCCTCCTAATGTCTAATTTAAATCTAGTTTCTTCCAGTTTCCAGCTATTATCCCTTGTCCTATCACTACAAGCCTTTGAAAATGTCTCTAACCATCTATCATTTAGGCTACCTTCAAATACTGAAAGCCTTGTTATAAAGTCTCCTTGGAGCCTTCTCTTCTCCAGGCTGAACAACCCAAACTCTCACAGCCTGTTTTTATAGGAGAGGTGCTCAACCCCTTTGGTAATCTTTGCAGCCCTCTTCTGGACCTGCTCTAACAGTTGCATGTTTTTCTTGTGTTGGGGACTCCAGAACTGGACACAAGCCTGTGCTTTCTCCCAGGAACAGACGGGAAAGGGGTGGGACAGCTTGTGCTGTCCATTTTTATAGAGATGCAGGGCTTATAGAAATGAAATAACAAAATATTATAATTTCTTGTCCACTAGGACCTATCTAGCCTCTGGAGGACTGTAACTTTACAGTTCTCCAAAGGCACCCAGGTTCAAACCATGACGTTTAGGTGGAGTGGTTAGAGTCCTTGCTGGTGAAAACAGGCAAATGATCTGTTGAGTAAGCCAGTCTTCTTACCTTGGGTGAACAGATTCCCTGTTTCCTTTCAGGAAGGATCCACATCTTCCCTAGTCTTTGTTTTAAAATTTGATTATATGTGCTTGCAGACATCTGTTGGTGTCCTTAGGTATTTGAGAAGGTAATAGTTCAACCTGATCTGGAAATCTTTAAATGTGGGATTTCTGTTTTATTTTGGGTTAGAATGGGCATTTTAGTTGTTGAAAGACTTTCAAATTACAACTTAATTGAGTTCTCAGTGCACACTGAGACTGCATGCATTACCCTGAAACTGATCCAACTTTCATACTTCAATCACAGGTTCCTTTTCTGAAGAAATCAGGATGCAGATAGCACAATTTTGTCTCCTTCCAAATATGGAAGAAGTATAAAGTTAGAGTACAGAGATGAGATGTGGTTTTGGCCCTTGTAGTTAGGTTGTAGTTTTTTTCAAACAGAAAAAAGACCTATGAGAGTGAATAAACTCAGATAATATTTATAGATATAATATAGAAAACAGCTGAAAATGTACAATTTAAAATTCATTCTTGGAACTGTGTTTCTTCTTTTTTATCAAGGAAGAAATATTCTTGTCTGCATAGGTCACAAACACAACTCCGATGTGAACATTACAGAAAGGCCCATGGAGAGTTCAAAACCTTGAACTACTAACTGTGAAAATAAGGAGGAAAACCATTAGGAAAATGAAACCTAATACCAGTGTCAGACCCATAAACAGTTTTTTTAGGACACATTCCTAATATAAACTGAAGGGCATGTTTCGTCTTTAATTAAGTATCTCATTAGACACATGACTTTTGCAGCATTGCCTCTGGGTGACGGTGTAGTGACCTTGTTTATTGTTTATCAGGCTCTTCAAAGTCATCACTAAGAAATATTTTCTGCTAGATCTTTTTGGGAGCAAGAGATTTCATATGTTGATGAATTTCCTTATTCCATATCTATGCATTCTACCATTTAAATTAAAATTTAAAATAAGATTTATAATTAATCAATGAAGGAAAGAATAGAGGAAATGGTCTCTGCCTTTCTGAGCCGTAAAATAGCACTAAGGTTGCTTTAATCAATCTGCTAGATCCATACAGACATCAGTTCCACAGGGATATGATGTAGAGATAATGTTTTCCACATATTTTCCCCAAGAAAAAGAACTCTCAGGATCACAGAATATCTGTGGCAAAAAGAGACTTCAGAGAAGACCCAGTTCAACAGAACAACCCCATCTCCCTCAGATGTTACTTGTAGGACATGTGTTCCCAGATTTTTACAAGTCTCTATGCCCTTCTCAGAACACGCTCCAGCACTTCAATATCCTCCCTGTAGTGAGGGGACCAGAACAGAACACAATACTCGAAGTGTGGCAAGCCAGTGCTGAGGACAGTGGGATCATTACCTCCCTCTTCCTGCTGCTAGTACAAGCCAGAATGCCATTGGCTTTTTTAGCCACCTGGGCATTCTGCTGACTCATGTTCAGTCAACTATCAACCAATTCCCCCATGAACCTCTCCGAGTTGCAGCTTTCCAACCACACATCCCCAAGTCTATTGTTTGTCATGAGGTTGTTATGGCCCAGATGAAGGACCTGACACTTGGCCTTGTTGAACTTTATACAATTAACCTGTCCAGATCCCACTGTAAATCTTCCCTACCCTCTATCAGGTCAACACATGTTATGAATTATGAATTATTAATACATGGCAGATATATTAATAAAATATTCTTTATTACTTATTAATATTTTAAAAATTGTCTTAATTGATTAACAGGGTCGTTGTCCATTTGTGAAAGATATTTACAATATATAGGTACAGAATGTAGCAATATTAAAAGATTTAAATAATTTAAGCAAACTGGAACTATGCAAAGCAGTATTCAAACTAGGAAAGAGAATCCACAGTGCAACATGCCACTTGCCCACTAGGTGGAGAATCAACAGTCTCCTTGCTGCCAGCAGCAGTTATGCAGAGAATTAAAGACCTTTTGCTAAGAGGTTTTATAGAAATTATTTACTCACAGTTAAGTGTTACAGAAATCTTTCTGGAGCTGCACTATAGTCCAGAGATTACACAAAGCAGTGGGAGTTCTGCCCATGTGGAGCCTGGCCACATGGAGGGGCATTGCTGCTGTATGGTAGACAGTAATGACTTTTGGGTGCTCACAGGCACTTAGCATGGCAAGGTGCTTGTTGTCTGTAGAGTTGTTTCATAGTCCCTGTGACCAAGCTGTCTGCAGCACAATAGCAGGCTTCTCTCTTCTGCTCTCAGGTGGGTGGTTTCAAACTCCATCTCATGATTCTTGAAGTTTCCCAGGGTTTGCAGGCTGTCCCAGGGTTTCATGCTCTTGGACAGCAGCCTGTTTCCCTTGACACGTTGCAGTGAAGTCTAATCTGCAAAGCTTCTTTTGCCTGCAAGCTGTAACTGTGGCTGCAGTGGTGCAGCTCACCAGGGGCACTTGGGTCTCCCAGTTTTCCACCCATTTGCATGGCAAAAGGCTCCTGCCTGCTGGCAGGGATGAATCACACTGAGACTGTTGTAAATACAGCTTTTGTTAAGGATTCTTACCTACATCACTGGGGTATTTTTATGCCCTTTCTGACTGACAAGATGCTTCTGCCTGCTCCTGAGATTTTACTACATGCTGCAGCAGGCCATGGCTTCAGTGTTCAACAAAGCTTTCTGCCTATGGCACTAGAGGGATCTTGTGTTTCTTTTCCAGGTACCCTGAGTCATTGCAAAGATTCCAAGTAGACAAGGTAAGTTTTTTACAATCTGCCCGAGAATCAATTTTGTCAATTGACAATTGCAGTAAACAGAATAATTAACTAATAGAATGGCATCTCACCAGACCATGACCATATGAGGTAGTCACAAAAGCCCAACATAGAATTATAAAATCATAGAATTATAGAATGGTCTAGGTTGGAAGAGACCTTAAAGATCATCCAGTTCAAACCCCCTGCCATAGACAGGGACATCTCCCACTAGATTGAGTCGCTCAAGACCTCATCCAGCCTGGCCTTGAACACATCCAGGGAAGGAGCAGCTGCAACCTCCCTGGGCAACCTGTTCCTGTGCCTCACCACCCTCACTGTGAAGAATTTCTTCCTAACATCCCGTTCAAATCTCCCCTCCACCAATTTGAACCCATTCCCCCTCATCCTGTCATTACAAGACCTTGTGAATAGTCCCTCCCCAGACTTCCTGTAGGCCCCCTTCAGATACTGGAAGTTTACTATAAGGTCTCATCGAAGCCTTCTCTTCTCCAGGCTGAAAAGCCCCAACTCTCTCAGCCTTTTCTCATAGCAGGGGTGCTCCAGCCCTCTGATCATCTTTGTGGCCCTCCTCTGGACTCTCTCCAACAGTTCCATGTCCTTCCTGTGCTGGGGGCTCCAGAACTGCACACAGTACTCCAGGTGGGGTCTGACGAGAGCAGAGTAAAGGGGGAGAATCACCTCCCTTGCCCTGCTGGTAATGCTTCTCTTAATGCAGCTCAGGACATGGTTGGCTGTCTGAGCCGTGTGTGCACACTGTTGGCTCATGTTGAGCTTCTCATCCACCCAGACCCCCAGGTAAAGACATGCACAGTTAAAGCATAAGCATGCTGTGGTTTACTACAACGTGAGGACATGAGATAGACGTGTCCAGGCAAGCCCTTGTTTATCAGACCTGCTGGTGCCTGTTCCTTCATCTTTTCCCATGTTCCCTTGGACCCCAGGAAGAGGGAGAGGGGTATTGTGCCTGAACAAGACAGATATAATTTCTGTTTGGTTTGTGTTGGCTTGTTTGGCCCTTCCATCACAATGCAGACACTCAATTTGATGCAATCAGCTAACTTACTGAGGGCCCACTCAGTACATTCATTGAGATAATAATAAAGATATTAAAGAGGACAGGCCCTAGTACTGAACCTGGGGAACACCACTAGTGACTGTATGCCAGCCAGATTTACCTCTATTCATCATCACTTTCTGGGCCCAGTCAGCCAGCCAGTTTTTAATCCAGTGAAGAGTGCACATATCCAAGCCCTGTAACATGAGTTTCTGATGGAAATTGCTGTGGGAGACAGTGCCAAAGGCAGGTTGTCTTAGAATCATAGAATCAGTCAGGGTTGGAAGGGACCACAAGGATCATCAACTTCCAACCCCCCTGCCATGGGCAGGGACACCCTACCCTAGATTAGGCTGGACAGATGTTAGTGTAGAAGATTAGACAGGATCTGCCTGTTATAAACCCATGTTGACTGGCCTCATTGCCTGGATGTTTTGCGTGATGGCACTCAGGATGACCTGCTTTATAGCCTTTCCTTGCACAGAGGTCAGACTGACAGGCCTATAGCTCTCTGAATTATGTTTTTGGCCCTCCTTGTAGATGGGCCTCCAGTCAATTGGGACCTCCGCAGTTAGCCAGGAGTGTTTACAACTAATGGTGAGTGGCTTGGTGAGCATATATGCCAGCTCCTTAAGTACCCTTGAGTAGATCCAATCCAGTCACATAGATTTGTGCACATCTGTGCTGGTTTGAACAAATTGGAGGATTTGAGTGAGAAAAATAGACAATAGGCTGAGAGAGGAAAACAGATGATGATACTTCCCTCAGAGCTCTACTGAGAAAGAAAAAAAAATTGTTTTAAGAGTTGTAACCCAAATATAGATAAGTCAGAGTGCTTCAGGCGTCTCTGGGCTGTGGCTGCTTCTCTTGCATGGTTCCTTTTCCCTGACTTGTTTAGCTGATTTTCAATAATTCCACTAACCTCTTTTCTACTGCTAATCCCCCTGGCCAATCTACCTCCGCCTATCTGCTGCATGAGATAAGATTTGGGAAGGGGGAAAGGTGGTAGAGGTGGTTGAAAACCCCTCCTAGGGACTTTGGTCTCTGGGAGGGGTGTGGTGTTTCTGTATTACCTTTTCACTGTATATATCTGTAAATATCTGTCATACATTGTAAATATCTGCTTGTGTATTGAACATTGCTGTAAATATAAAGCTTCATTTATTAACTTCCAGCTGTTTCTGAGTCCTAGACAGGGTTATATTAAAAGGTGGGGGGGCAGGTAACTGCTAAACCACCACAACACCTAAGTGGTACAACTGATTGTTTCCTCCTGGATAGTGGGATTTCTTTCTGCTCCCCATCTCTGTCTTTCAGTTCCAGGGGCTGAACCCTTATGGAGCAACTGCTCTCATTGACAAATACTGAGGAAAAGTAGCCATTAAGCATCTCAGCCTTTTCCTTATCTTTGGTTCCCTCAACAGGTTCCCTCTTACATCCAGTAGTGGATGTAGTTCTTCTTTTACTCTTAACAAAAAAAACACATTTTAATGTCTTTAATAACACTGAACTGATCAAGTTCTGGTTGAACTTTGGCCTTTCTAATTGTGGTGGCTTGAGGAGTCCCAGGTTATCCCAGACTGCCTTAAAAAACTACAGAGACCAAGATCTGTCCAAGGGGACAAACTAGCCACACCTGGATATCATAATTTTGTTACTCAATCCCATAATCCTGCAAACACTTTAAAAGTAAGCAGCAAGGTTAATTCGCTCTCTTTTATCCCTGCCTTTCCAGATCCCCAGGTGGATCTTTCTCTGGTAACTAAGTAATTATATAGGAAGACCCTGTGGTAGGCCATGGCCTTCAAAGCCCCAGGCTGCTGCTATGAATCAGCCCTGCTTGGGCCTAATGGGAGACAAGGGGGATGGGAGAAAACATACATTGGGATTCTGGGTATTTTTGGTTTGCTTGGTGGGAAGGTTTTGGGAGGAATTCTCATGTATCCTGTATTTGTATTAGGTGTTAAAGATTCATTTACACCATATCTTTTCCTGCACATTTTTAAATGCAATCTTTCTGTAATTTCTTCTCTGATTCAGTGAGAATTTTTTCCTTAGAAAAAGAATAAAGTTAGATAATTTCAGTCTGTCATATTCTCATAGGAAAAAAAAAAAAGCTACGACACTTATTTTCTCCCTACTATCCTGGTACGGGTGTGACAAACACCCTAGAATTGGTCCAATCCCTAGGGTCTCTCCTCCCCCTCCTGTTCAAGGTCCAGTAGAGGTTGAGGGGCGGGGGCACACCACGTGGCCCCAGGACTCAGGGAGACCCCGGGCTGCACGTATGTGTGGAGTTTTTTGAACCAATTGGTCAGCCAGAGAATGCTGAATACCTATTGGAAAGTTTCACACACCCCCATAGGGTATTTAGGCAGGGGTCAGCAGCCGTTAGGGGCTCTTCGTCGCTCTTCCTTGCTCTTCTCCGTCATCTCCCCATCGTGGCTGTGAAGAACCCAGCCACGTGCAAGGCATCAGGCAGCAAAGCATAGCAGCTTTCCAGAGAAGCAGCAAGACTAATCCCCTTCTCTCTCTCTCTTTCTCTCCCTATCCAGGCTAAGTCGATCTTTTCCTTTCTTCCCTTTGGGTTTGGGAAGGAGCGTGGTTTTCCCCTCGTGCTTCGCGGGCATTTATAGGCGCGGCTGGGGTCTATTCTGTTTGTATGCTCTCTGTTTCCTAAATTCTGACTGTTAAACTGTTTAACCTGGCATTTTGAGCAACTCGTGTGTTTGTTTTCTGCCAACCGTGAAATTCAAAGAACCCCGGGGGCACCAGGACGCCCCTCCACGGGATATCGCACCTAATTAAATGATATCTCGTGACACCTACGTGTCCTTGCAAGAGCATTGTACTTTTCCTGAATTGCCTTTCACTTCTTCCATTGCCAATAAACTTCCTTTTTCTTCCTGAGGTCTACCCAAAGCTCTCTACTTAGGCAGAGTGGTCTTCTGTCCCACTGGCTTGTGTTTAGATGTATGACAACTGCTTGTTCCTATGCCTTTAAGATTTACCTCTTGAGGAATATCCAGTCTTCCTGGACTCCTTTGTCATTCAATATTACCTCCCAGATAACGACATCAACCAGTCTCCTAAACAGGTCAAGGTCTGCCTTTCAGAAATCCAAAGATGTAGTTGTACTGATTTCCCTTCTATCTTCACGAAGAATTGAAAATTCCACATTCCAAGACACTCACAAACTTTCACGTCTGCTGCTAGTCCTTCTCTGTTTATAAGCAGCAGGTCTAAGAGTGAGCCGTGCCTCATTGGCTCATTTGCCAACTGTGTTAGAAAGTTGTCTTCCATGCACTCCAAGAACATCTGAGACTGTATCTCCTGTATTGTATTTCCAGTGGATATCTGGTAAGAGGAAGTACCCCACAAGAACAAGGGTGTGATAGTTCAGGGCTTGCCCACCCACATCCCCCACAACTCCCCCCTCCCCCCCCCAATTTGAAATCACTCAAACTAGACTCAGCTAAATGGAAGATAAGGAATAAAGCTCTATATTTATAGCTTTGCACAATATATAAACAGATATTTACAATATATCACAAATATTTACAGCTATATACAATAAAAAAGGTAATATAGAAGCACAATACCCCTCCCAGGAATCAGAGTCCCCAAGAGGGGTTCCCAACCACACTTCCACCTTCCCTCCATCCACCAATCTTATCCCAGAATCTGCCTTATGTGTAAGGTGAATTAGGAGGATTGGCCATGGGGTTTAGAAGAAGAATTGATTAGTTGGGTTACACAGATCCAGCTAGAAGGAGAGAGACCAGCAGCCAGAGCTCAGACCAGATCAACTATCTCTTATCTATGTTTATCTTCTTGTTTTTATACATCTCAGCAAAACTATGAGCACAGTAGACATCACCATTGTTTTCTTTCCACAGCATATAACCTAATTTTTCTTACTAAAATATTCCAATTAGCCTCAAACAAGCACAAACGGCTAATCATTCTGAGTCCTTTCCCAGACACTTATAAAACACTTCATCACCCTCCTCATCCTGGTGGGGTGACCTGCCTTGTTGGCCCTTCCCTTGATTCTTACAAGCATTCAACCCTATCATCAACATCATTGTCGTGCTCAGGACAGTCAAGAATGTCCCTAATATACAAGGCCACCCCACTGCCTCTCCTTCTGGACCAGTCTTTTCTAAAAACCCTATAGTCATCCAACACAGAACTCCAGTTATGGGATTCATCCCACCATGTTTCTGTCAGGGCAATAATACAATTTTCCTGATGGAAAATAGCTTTAAGCGCTTCTTGCTTATTACTCATGCTCTGTCCATTGCCAGAGATATACTTCAGTTAGGGCACCTTTTTTTTTTGTGGAGTAGGGGTCTATTCCCTGCTTGATCACTCTGAGGCACTATCTTGAGTCCTAGCTCATTAGCAGCCCTTGCATGTTCTTTATTGCATGGCCCATTGTCCTCTGTCTCCCCTGAGATAGCAGTGGAACCATCACACCATCCTGCAAGTGTTTCAGTCTTGTCTCCAATGAGCCTGATCTTTCTCCTTTGCCCCTTCCAATCTAGTTTAAAGCCCTGCCCATGACCCAAGCCAACTGTAGCCAATCCTGGGGAAAGAAGAAGCTGAAACCTTATCTGCTGTGTTTCTGGGTCAAAAACTGAGAAGCAGACTGCATTCTTTCAGATACTGTGTTTTTGTGGGGTTTTTTTCTGTTCTTTTCTAACCTTAGATTATGGAGGAAGAAAGAAAACCATAACTGAATATGGAATCTTTATATATGCTGTCTTATGTTTAATTACAATTTTGCAGTAAATGTATAGAGATTATATATATATTTAATATATTTTGACACCTTGCTTATTTATAACCTTGCATGAATAATGGAACTGAATTTATTTATGGAACACTGTATCAGTAAGGAAGAAACTTTCTTAACAACTACTGAGCAGAAGACGGATTTTCCATGTTTTCTTTCTTAATTATTTCATCTTAGTTTCTTTTCCATTCTCATAGGATATGCTGGCTGTTAATAATGCATAAATCATTATTTCTAAATCATACAAAAAGGCCATTGTTGTCATAGCTGTAAAATAACAGAAATGGAAATGCTAGTACATCTAATAAAAAATCAGCATCTCCTTTCACTGTCGTATTCCTCTCATGCTAATGTAATGGTCAAGGTAGGTGGATAAAAAGTGTAATATTTTTAAGCTGAAGAATATTGTATTATGTTTTAGGTATCACTGAAGAATTTTCAAAGAGGCTTTGGACATAAAGTTAAGGTAATAGGGAAGAGATTATTTTAAAGACATATATTTCTTACATAATTTCTGATTCACAATAGAGGGTTCAGATCTTGCCCTTTAGGAATGTCTACATCTTGTGGACACATCTGGTGTTATTTATGTAGCACTTACGGTGTTTCATTCTCTGTTGCCTGTTGCACCAGGTGACAGCTGATTTTAAATTTTGCAAAATGGTGGGTTTTTTAATATAAAAAAAAAATTAGCCCTCCACTGACTTTGAAAGTAAACTACCTATTTGGACAAGAGAAGATTTACATATAGCCTGGAATGTTACTTTTTATAACAAAATTCCATGCATTGCATTGCATTTTTTGCTGTCATTTTTCTTTCTTCACCATCTCAATCACAGAAACCCCAATATTATTATAAGTTTTAATGCTTATCAAAGTTTTAAAGGATATGTTTTATTAATAATTACTATTGAAAAAACCCAGAGAGATTTAACAAAATCATATCAACAAGGAATTCAGGATATACACAATAATAAAAGATTTTTTATCATTTGTTTTTGTCCTTCTCTACAGTAAATGCACCACTGCTTCACAGTCGTTACATGACTATGTCACCTGGCCCATGAAATTGCTTTTTTGTACTTATGCATATGTTAACAAATTTTGATTTATTGTGTCCTCCCTGTGCTAAATGGTTCAATGGTAATGCACTAAGGATTAAATGTTTGGAGTGAGGTGGTGTCTGATTTGTTTCCTTTTTTTTTTTTTAATATAATGTTTATATTAATTTGAGGTGGGTTTTTTTAATATAACTAGCATAAACATTTTTTCATATTAACTAAAACTGAACACATTTTTAATGGAGCATATGGAGATTTAAAAAATCCCATATATATAATAAAAGTGCTGTGAATTAAGGAAGTAGTAACAAAGATGTGTTTTTTAGATTCACAAACTGTAGCTTAGTTTGCTTACAAAATTATTTCATTTATATCATATTAAAAATCTTTGAATTCTTTAAGTCGTACATTAGTCATATTCAAGATATCAAAGCTGGTCTTGATCTTTCTCTTTGCAGTTATAACTGGCTTGTGTTAAGAAATCAATTGAGATAACAAAGACCTAATAGCGGCCTTCCAGAACCTGAACAGGGCCTACAAGAAGGCTGCAGAGGGACTGCTTACAAAGGTTGTAGGGATAGGATGAGGGGCCGTTGTTTTAAATTATAGAAGAGTAGATTTAGGTACAATGTTAGGAGGAAGGTTTTTACCATGAGGGTAGTGAAACACTAGAACAGGTTGTCTAGGAGGGTAGTTGAGGGCTCATCCCTGGATATATTCAAGTTGAGACTCAACAGGGGTTTGGGCAATCTGATGTAGTTGTGGTTATCCTTGCTTACTGCAGTAGGCATTGGATTAGATGACCTCTGGTGGGCCCTTTCAACCCAAAGCATTCTATGATTCTATGATTCCATATCAAGGATTTCTGTACTTTTTTATATTATCTGTTCTTTTATTAGTGTTGAAATTGGTGAAGAAACTCAACGGAAAATCTTATAGGAGAGGCTGAGGGAGCTGGGGTTGTTTAAGCCTAGTTAAGAGGAGACTCAGTGGGGACATTATCACATTCTACAACTACCTCAAGCGAAGTTGTAGTAGCACAGGGATTGGGCTCTTCTCCCAGGCAATTTGTGACAAGATGAGAGGACATGGCCTGAAGCTGTGCCAGGGGAGGTTTAGGTTGGATGTTAGGAAACACTTCCTCATGGAAAGGGTAATTAGACACCGGAATGGACTGCCCAGGGTGGTGGTGGAACTGCTGTTCCTGCAGATGTTTGAAGAAAGATTGGCTGTGACTCTTAGAGACATGGTCTAGTCAATGTGATGGTGTTAGGTCATAGACTGGACTTGATGATCTCAGAAGTTTATTCCAGCTTCAACAATTCTTTGACCTGAGAGCGGTAACTTTTTCTGCCAAAAACTCAGGTGGTCTCTTTGTAACTTTTCATTTTTAATTATATTCGATTTTCATAACATATCTTTCTAAAAGTTTACCTTGTTTAAGGTTGCTTTTCGACAGTGAGTCACGGTTGGTTTGGTTTATGTTTTTTGTTTTGGAGGGGTTGTTTTTCATTTTGGTTAGCTTCCTTAGTAAATAAAATTATTTGGTTTTCTTGATGCATAATATTTTCCCCCATCCCTTAATTTAATCCTCTGAAGGTATAGAACATTTCATTGATACATAAAATATCAGCATAATGGGATGGCAATACAACCATTTGTCCTAGTAGGGCATAAATCCTGCCAGACTGCTTTAACTCTTGCTCTCCTTCTCCTATTGTGGGTCTGGGAGTTTAGTGGATCAGCAAACAACGGAGAATTTGGCCTCAGCAAAGCCCTGAGGGCTAGGACACCAAGTCAGGTGTTTTGTGCTGCCCCTCAATGTGCCTACATGGTCATACCAGGCACAAAGTTTTGAATTCATTGGCCAAAACAATGATGCTAGAGCCTATTGGCCAGTTTAATTTTCAAAATAATGTTCAACAAGACCAAGTTCAAGGTCCTGCATCTGGGTTGAGGCAATCCCAAACACAAATACAGGCTGGGCAGTGACTGGCTGGAGAGTATCCTTGAGGAGAGGGACTTGGGTGTGCTGGTGGACAAGAAGATCAACATGAGCCAGCAGTGTGCACTTGCAACCCAGAAAGCCAACCAGATCCTAGGCTGCATCAGGAGAAGTGTGGCCAGCAGGTCAAGGGAGGTGATTCTCCCCTTCTACTCCACCCTGGTAAGACCCCACCTGGAGTACTGTGTCCAGTTCTGGAGCCCCTATTACAAGAGGGATGTGGACATGCTGGAGCGTGTCCAGAGAAGGGCCATGAGGATGATTAGAGGGCTGAAGTACCTCTGCAATGAGAACAGACGGAAAAAGTTGGGGCTGTTTGGTTTGGAGAAGAGAAGGCTCTGAGGTGACCTTCTTGTGGCCTTCCAGGATCTGAAGGGGGCCTACAAGAAAGCTGGGGAGAGACTTTTTAGGCTATCAGGTAGTGACAGGACTAGGGTGAACAGAGCAAAGCTGGAAGTGGGCAGATTCAGATTGGATGTGAGGAGGAAGTTCTTCACCATGAGAGTGGTGAGACCCTGGAACAGGTTGCCCAGGCGGGGTGGTTGGGGCCACATCTCTGGAGGTGTTTAAGGCCAGGCTGGATGAGGCTTTGTCCAGCCTGGTCTAGGATAGGGTGTCCCTGCCCATGGCTGTCCCTGCCAATGGCTTCCAACCCTGACTGATTCTATGATTCTATTTAATGTAGGATGATATAGAAGCCTTGCCTCTTCTCAGCACTGACTCTCCACTGTGAGGGGCATCCCATTTGCAGCTTGTTTAACTGGGAATCATAGCGACCTGTTTGCAACTTTCACCAGCGGCTTACCAGCAACCCAGTCCTTCTCTCCATCCCTCTGCCTGGAATATTTTTTTATTTTACTTCAGGATCATAATTGTGGGTTTTGGAAGTGTCTTTGTTACAGGAAACTTACTCAGGGATCAACACATCTTGAATACATATGCTAGACTTAATGCTAAAATTCCATAATCATAGGTAGAATTTTCTTGGGTTTGCATTCCTATTTTCCAAGTTCTGATTGTTTAAACTTTTTAATTTCTATGTTTATAAATACTTTTTGTGCAACTACTTCATGTCATCTGAAAATCCAAAAGAATCTTAGGGAGTTTTCCCATATTTTAAAATATTAATAATAAAATAGTATTTGTACCAAAATTAATATTTGTAATTCATAATTGATTATTATTTCATACAACACCATTCCCATGGGCAGCCTGTTCTGATGCTTAATAACACTTTTTTGATTAAAAAAAAACAAAAACACAATAAAGTAGTGACATTTTTAATGTCCAGTTTTAACTGGCACTGGCATGACTTGAGGCTGTTTTGTCTTGTTGTTTTGCTTGCTACATGGGACATTGACACCTACCTTGCTAAATTCCCCTTTGCGCTGCTTTGAATTAATTGGAGGATTTAAGTGGGAAATTAGACTATTGGCTGAGAGAGTTAAACACAGTATGTCACTTTGCCAGAGTTTTACTGAGAAATAAAAAAAAAAAAAAAGTTGTTTTTAATAACTGTTCCCAAAACACTAGATATCAGACGGTTTCTGACTGCTCTGGCTGCGGCTACTTCTCTTTGCATGGTCTTCTTTCCATGGTCTTTGCCTTGGTAGCTAATGCCCAGTAATTCTACTAACTTCTCGCCTACTTCTAACCCCCCTGGCCGATCTACTTCAGCTTATCTGCAGCATCAACAGGTGGTGAGATAAGACTGGGGAAGGGGGGAAAGGTGGTAGGGGGTGGTTGGTTACCCCTCTCTTGGGGATTTTGGTCTCTGAGAGGGGTGTGGTGTTTGTATTACCTTTTCATTGTATATATCTGTAAATACTTGTTATATCTTGTAAATATTTGCTTGTATATTGTACATTGCTGTAACTATAAAGCTTCATTTATTAACTTCCAGTGTCTCTGAGTCCTAGCCAGGGTTTATAAAAAGTTGGGTGGGGGCAGGTAACTGCCTAAACCACCACACCCTCTCAGGTAACTTTAGAGAAAAATGAGGTGTTCTCTCAGTCTTCTTTTCTTCAAGCTAGGTAATTTGAGTTCTCTCAGACATTCCCTTTAAGACCTGTGTTCTAGGTCTTTCACAAGCTTTGTTGCTCTTCTTTGAACACTCACCAATACCTCCATGTGCTTCTTGCAGCAAGATGCCCAAAAATGAACAAAATACTTGATGTGTGGCCTCACTATTTCCAAGTACAGATGAAAAATCACTTTCCTAATCCTGCTAGTCTTGTTATCTCTGATACAGGCCAGGATTTTATTTGTCTTCTTGGCCATTTTACAGATTGGATACATATTTATTCTAAAATACACTTCCTTTGTACTACAAGTTCTTTGAATTTTTACTGCTGCTTGTCTGATATCCAATTGTTATACGACAAAAAGAGCTGTTAAAAGATAAAGGGACACAGATTTATAGCTTTGAAGAAGTTGAATTAGATATCATGAAAATAACTAGAAAGAATTGCTTATATACTAAGCATATTAAATAATTTCATGGAATGCAGTATTTGCATATTTTATTATAAAAAATATCTTTCCTGTTGTACAATATCACAATATTTTGCCATGAGTATAAACTTGATAAAATATTTATAACATTGTCTTTTAATTACTTGTTCAGAATTCCCTGATATTTTTATATCACACAATTTTGGTGATACACAGGGAATAAAGTCACTGAAATAATATTCTTCAACAAACTAACTTTTTTCCTGTAAGGTTAAATAAAAAAAACTAAAGAGGAAAAAAATTCCTTTGAGAGATGTCTACTCAAACAAAATGATTTAATTCTAGCTGTGAACTGCAATCTTTTCATAAGTAAAACATCTTCAAAATAGTTGGTGCTGAGATAGGGGTTTTTTTGTTTTGTTTCTGTTTTTTTTTCCCAGATAAACTATAGAACTACTTTTCCTAGCTGAATTTTGCTTTATTGCATTGAGTTTTAAGTGTGCTTTAATGGAATAAATATCTGTTTTCTCCTACAAACTTGCCTTGTTTCAGGAGTTTGTATGATGCTGGCAAACAATACTTTTGCCTTCAGAATTAGAAGGTCTTTGAAGACCAATGTTTGTAGATAAACCCATGGAAGATGTCAAGATTTACCAGACTCCCTGGTATTGAGAGGTAAAGAATGAAAGCAAAACCCACATCTCCTGCTGCTCTATCTAAGACCATTAGATCACTGATTCATTATTTTATTTCATTCATAATTAAAAAAAAATATTCATAATTATTGCAATGGAAAATTGTATCACATACTAGAAACTGTTAATGATCATGTGTCCTGGGTTAACAGACTGCTGTCTCAAGCCCTCCTCTCTAAAAAAAGGAAAAAAAAAAAGACAAGAGCTAAAATAACACCAAAAAAAGCCCTCTTGCATAGTGGCATAATGTACTGCAAGAATCTCTCCAAAAGCTTGCTGTTTGTGTATTTGCAAGTTTTGTTAATTTGTTTGAAATTATGTGGTACTGCCCTATGCACTGTACATATTCTGTAATCTATTTGCACAACTGAACATAAAGACCCTGTAAATAAGAAAATATGTTTTGGATATTAATAAAAATATGGATATTTCTACTTATATTTCATTATTAATAACACTATGTGTGGAAGCAAATTCATGAAGCATTTCTTAAAGGTCATAGTAAAAAGAATCATAGATTTCATTCCTCCTCATATAGGATAGGTTAAAGTTAAATTTATTCAGAACAGCTTGCATAGTGCTATGTTTTGGATTTGTGATGAAAACAATGTAATAACATAGTGATGTTTTAGTTTTTGCTGAGCAGTGCTTACACAGAGTCAAGGGTTTTTGTTTCTCACTTTGCACTACTTGCAAATAGGCTGAGGATGCACAAGAAGTTGTTATGCAGCACAAATGGGACAGCTGCCCCCAAATGACCAGATATCCCATGCCATGTGATATTATGCTCAGCAATATAAGTTGGGAGAATGTGATAGATAAAGTCTCCTCCATGGCAATTCCCACAAACAAAAAGGACACTCTATCTTTCTTTTTTTTTAAATTAAGCTCTTTTTTTTTCATTATGCTCTTATATAAACTACTAAAAAGGGACTGATTTTCTTTTTTTGCTTCCATAGGATTTTTACAATACACAAATATGTTTAAGTAATGACTGAATAATGCTCAATGACATTATTAAGTATGTTCAATGAAGTAGTTTATTTAAATAGTGTATTGAATACTCAGATCTATACAGGAACAAGTTGTCCAAGGATGTGGTTGAGGCCCCCTCTCTGGAAACACCCAAGATCAAAATTAATGTGGCCCTGGGCACCCTGATGTAGTTGGAGGTGGCCCTGCTCACTGCAGAAGGATGGGACCTCTTTGGTGGTCCCTTCCAAACTGAAACAATCTGCGAATATACTACTTGGGATCAGTAGTGAAATACAAATTCCTAAGAAACAGTAATGTGTTAAGTATATTATTTTCATTTATTAAATACAAAATTTCATATTTTATATATGAAGATTTAATATTATTAATTTTCTAATTTAAATATTATAAAGCTTAATTCAATATGAAAAAATAATAACTAAATGTATCATAAGTGTAAAAACCCTAGGAATGTGATTGAAGTAAATTTGTTTTATTCATGACTTAATATTTAAGGAACCACAGAAATATGCTGACTTTAACCTGCTATTGGACATTCCAGAATTCTCTAATAATGCTAGCTAATCATATACTGTAACCAAAGAATCTCTTAGGTGTATTTTTTACAATTTGTTTGCATGGTTTTGATCCTACTTTTTTTGGGGGGGTGGTTTTTTGGGGGTTTTTTTGTAACTACATAGGTACCAGTCAAAAGTTTTGGTAAAGGAATAAGCATTGCAGTAAATGTGATCATTTATTTCTAGAGACATCAAACTGTAGTGTAACTGGAGTGTCATTCTTTAAAGACAAACGTTCTGACACAAGGTTGTGTATCTCATACAGGAAGTCCCCATTGTCTGATCAGCCTCAAATGACGAGCGAGTTTGAGGTGCTATTCATATATATATTGTTATGAATAAAGAGGGGGTGATATGGGGAATTAATAAAAATATAAATTGCTTATTAATTTAGCTCCACCACTCATGTAACTATGTACAAAAGTTATTAAATTCATGAAGGGAAAAGTATAAAATCTAAGGATATTGATGAATGGCTCCTTAAGTTTCACAAAATCAGGGCCTCACATACCAGATGCACATTCTTGATTAAGAAGTAAGAAGATATGTGTAGCACCTAGATGGACAGCTATAATGTGTAACCCTAAATGTCAAAGTTTGTATTTCTTGAAAAAATGGGAGGACAAAAAGACAAACTTTATGTCTGGGACCTTGAAAATAATGAAGCCATTAAAAAAGAGGAAGGTAGTTGTGAAATTGGACTGCAGGTGAAAAGTACACTATGAGGAAGACTGCTGGACTTCATCTCAGACAACCACCAGAAAACCAGTGGGAGAGAGGAACTGGGCAGAGAATGGGAGGATGGTTATGTTAATGAGTTCCAAGAACTGATTTTAATGATCACACCTATTTTAAGAAATAATTGTAATAACCCTACCTCTTATCATGAGCATGTATGTTTTTGTAACAGTGTATGGTTTTTGTGCCAGCGTATGGTGTGCGGGTTTGGTGTGGCGACACCCCCTGGAACCCAGCACTGTAATAAACACACCTACTTCAATAGCTCTCTACAGGTTGTGGGGTTCTTTTCCACAATTCAAAATATTATACAAGTTCTTATGTTCAGTTGAGGATATCTTCATAATATAGGAATGGTTAAAAAAGTTTGAGAAAATCCATGTGAGGTCATAGGGTTATGAGCTGGTGGCAATTACAGAGACATAGTGGAACAGCTCACATGACTAAAAGGTGGTCATGGATGGCTGTGTCCTTTTTAGGAAAGACAGGTCATTGAAGTGGTGGAGGGAGCAACTAGAATGTCTTATGTTCTGTTCAGGTGCAGGTGACAGGCGAGTTGAGAGCTTGTGGGTGCTAATTAAGGGGCAGGTTAGCATGAGTGATACAATTATTGGTGTTTATTACAGGCCACCTAGTAAGGATTATAAAGCTGATGAGGCCTTCTACAGAAAGCTAGCAGCAGCCTCACAGCCACAGGCCCTGGTTCTCGTGGGGGATTTTAACTACCCAGATATTTGCTGCAAGGCCTACTCAGCCAGCCAACCACAGTGCAGGACGTTCCTCCACTGCATTCATGATAACTTCTTGATGCAAATGGTGGAGGAGCCAAATAGGAGGGGAGCACTGCTGGATCTTATCCTCACCAACAAGGAGGGTCTGGTTGAAGGTTGAGGCAGCCTTGGCCTTAGTGATCATGATATGGTGAAGTTCAAGATCTTGTCTGGTAGGAGCAGGATATCAAGCAGGACTACAACCATGGATTTCAGGAGGGCAAATTTCAGCCTTTACAAGCAATTGCTGGGTGAAATCTCATGGGAGAGGGTACTAGAAGGCAGAGAGGCACATGGTAGTTGGTTAGCATTTAAAGACCTCTTCTTTTAAGCTCAAGATCAGTGCATCCCAGCAAGCAGGAAATTGAGAAAGTGAGCTAGGAAACCTGCATGGATAAGTAAAGAATTGCTGAGCAAATTTAAGTGGAAGAAGAGAGTCTATGGATCATGGAAGGAGGGGCTGACCATCAGAGAGGAGTATAAGACTGTTGTCAGAGGATGTAGGGAGGCAACTAGGAAGGCTAAGGCCTCAACCTTGCAAGGGAGGTCAAGGATAACATAAAGGGCTTCTTCAAATACAGTGCAGGAAAAGTGCAGTGGGTTTGCAGTGACCTCCCTCCCCACCTTTTAAAACCCCAGCTAAAACTCAGAAAAACACACTGGAAGTTAATAAATGAAGCTTTATATTTACAGCAATGCAAATATACAAGAAAATATTTACAAGATATAACAGATATTTACAGAAATATACAGTAAAAAAGGAATACAGACACCACACCCCTCCTGGAGACCAAAATCCCCAAGAGAGGGAAACCAAACTCCCCCTACCACCTTTCTCTCCTTCCCCCAGCTTTATCTCACCACTTGATGATGCTGCAGATAAGCTGAAGATCGGTCAGAAAGATTAGTGGCAGGAAGGAATGAATGGTTTTAGTGATTTTACTCTGAATTAGTTCAAAGGCAGAGAGACAAAGTAAAGAAGCTGCTGAAGCCTGCACGGACCCAGAGCCAACTGACTGCGCAAGCACACTGGCTTATCTGGATATTTTGGGAACATTCTCAAAACAATCTTCTTTCTTCTCTCTCAGTGAGACTGGGTGAAGTGACACAGTATGTTTAATTTCTCACTCAAATTCTCCAATTAGCTCAAACCAACACAAAAAGATAATAGTAGAGGCAGTGTAGGCCCTCTGCTGAATGAGGTGGGTGCCTTGTTGACAGCAGACACAAAGAAGGCGGAGTTACTAAATCCCTTCTTTTTCTCGCTACGCTGCTGGAGACTGTCCTCAGGAACACCTGACACCTGAGGCACCAGAGTCACAAAGAAGTCTTCCTTGGTTGATGAGGACTGTGTTAAGGAATAATTGAGTAGTCTGGACATCCATAAGTCCATGGGTCCTGAAGGCATGCACCCACAGATGCTGAGGGACCTGGTACAGGTTATTGTCAGACCACTCTCCACTATCTTCAGTAAGTCATGGTGGACAGGAGAGGTGCCTGGGGACTGGAAGAGGGCAAACATCACTCCAATCTACAAAAAGGATAAGAAGGAGGACCCAGGTAACTATAGACTGGTTAGCCTCAACTCCATGCCCAGAAAGGTAATGAAGCAACTCAGCCACAGTGCTGTCCTTATGTGTATCAAGGACAAGGGTGTCATTAGAAGCAGTCAACATGGTTTTTCCAAAGGGAAGTTACGTTTTACCAACCTGATAGCCTTTTATGTAGACATAACCACATGGATAGATAATGGCAGAGCAGTGGATGTGGTTTATCTTGATTTCAGTAAAGCATTTGACACTGTCTCCCACAGCATCCTGAATTGATTGTGGGCAATTAAAGAGGTGGGAATTATAAATTATGTACTTTTATAATTTCCAAAAGCCCTGCCCACAATCTATGTACAAACTAGTTTAAATTTGGGTCCTAATTCATTTAGAAAAAACTTCACAAGGATGCTGTTCAGGTAGTTTAGGAAAATCAGAAAAAATTGAAAGGCTTGGGCATAAAATAGCTTTGCCCTACTTACAAACAAAAGGCAGTCTCTTTTGCAGTAGTGTCTGGAGTTGCGAATTACAATCCAGAAGTGGATCAACATCATATAGAGTCCAGTGCCTGCTAATGTCCAAAATGACTGTAGATATGGCTTTCACGAAGCCACAATAGCAAAACAACTCAGGGGAAAGCCGAGGTGCTCTGTCATGTTCCCACAAACGACAGCAGTTTACCATAGAGGCAGGACCCTGCAGCAGGAAGCAAGGATGTGACAGTGCAAAAGCGGGGACTGTGCACTTTCTCGTCACCATTCATCCAGACGCTTCTCAAGGTCTGTCTCAAGGTCTGTCTCAAAGTCTCTCGCAAAGTCCAACTGGACAATGTGTCCAATTGCCATATATATATATATGTATATGCTGGGGTGATTTGTTCCTTCCCTGTTCAAGCCCATGGGAGTGGGAGAAGGAACTTCACACCTACTTCACATTTTGCACGCCATTCATGCCCATGCTGGGGCATGGGCTTGGGTGTGCCCTGCCACACATCCTTCTGGCTAAACTAATGCAGTGTGGTCTGGATGATTGAGTAGCGAGGTGAATTGGGAAGTGGTTGAAGGAAAGAAGTCAGAGAGCTGTGATCAATGGGATAGAGTCTAGTTGGAGGCCTATATCTATTGGAGTCCCTCAGGGGCCAGTACTGAGACCAGTTCTGTTCAATATATTCATCAACGACCTGGATGAGGGCACAGAGTGCACTGTCAGCAAGTTTGCTCATGACACCAAACTGGGTGGAGTGGCTAACACACCAGAGGGTTGTGCTGTCGTTCAGCAAGACTTGGACAGGCTGGAGAGTTGGGCAGGGAGAAATTTAAAGAAATTGAACAAGGGCAAGTCTAGAGTCTTGCATCTGGGAAAGACAACCACAAGTATTAGCCTAGGTTGGGGACTGACCTCTTGGAAGGCCGCAAAGGTGAAAAGGATCTGGGGATCCTAGTGGATGGGAGGCTGACCATGAGTCAGCAATGCGTGATTGTAGCCAGGAGGGTTGTATTAGAAGGGCTGTGGTTAGTAGGTCTAGAGAGGTTCTCCTGCCCTTCTACTCTGCCCTGGTGAGGCCACATCTGGAGTGCTGTGTCCAATTCTGGGTGCCCCAGTTCAAGAGGGACATAGAACTGCTTGAGAGAGTCCAGCGCAGAGCCACAAAGATGATTAAGGGAATAGAGTGTCTTTCTTACAAGGAGACACTGAGCGAGCTGAGGCTTTTTAGCTTGGAGGAGACTGAGAGGTGACCTCATCAATGTTTATAAATATGTAAAGTGTGAGTGCCAGGAGGATGGAGCCAGGCTCTTCTCAGTGATGCCCAATGACAGAACAAGGGGAATGGTTGGAAGCTGAGGCATAGGAAGTTTCATGGAAACAGGAGGAACATTTTTTTCACTGTGAGGGTGGCAGAACAAGCTTCCCAGGGGCGGTTGGGGAGTCTCTCTTTCTGGGGATATTCAAAACCTGCCTGCATGCATTCCTGTGTGATCTGGTATTGGTGATCCTGCTCTGGCAGGAAGGCTGGACTAGATGATCTTTTGAGGTTCCTTCCAACCCCTGACATTCTGTGGTTCTGTGAAAACAATATTTGGAAATAGATAAATCCAAAAGCAGTATGTTACTCCTACTAACAAAAGGCAGATATTTCCCAAAGACTTAGGAATATTCTTGTTTACTCACAATGATGCTTGTTGATTGTGGGGATTCCTCTGGTGTCTCTTTTCATCAAAATTATCTTCTGGAACTGCTGTTGTGTATACTCCATACATATGGGGAGGGCAAAACCCAAAGAACAGAAAGCAAGTGCTCTGCAGGTCACCTGTTTAAACACTCATACTAATTTGCTGTTGTAAATGGAACCAGAAAGCATATCACTGCTTAAACATGCCCAGGCTTGCCCTGCCATGGTGGTCTGTGCCTGACAAGTGGCTTGGGGGAAACAGTCCACTTGTGTCCACCGACCAGAGCCTTGGGGACGGAGAGGTACTTTCATCCTACTCCCTTCTTCCATGCTCCCGTATTTTCCCCCAGCCCAGTTCTGTAGGGACAGGAAGGGTTTTGGATGTACTGTCACATATATACAGTTGTAAATACACTGATGTCTGTGACCAGGTAATTTTCCAATATTTTGCACAAAGTGCATGTTTTTATTATAAAAAATATTTTGACATTAACTTGCTGAATTCTTTTCTGAAAAATGCTTGCTGTAAAAAAAGGTAGTGACATTGCAAAGAAGTGAAATAGTGAATAATATTATTCCAATTATTCAGTTTTAATGTTACAATTGAATAGGTATATCTCAATGCCAATAGCACTGAGAAAAAATGGGGATATTATTATTAGCAAATTTTATTAGTGAAGTAAAAACCTTAGTTCTGTCCAGGGCCATTAAAAAAACCCATAAAGTAAGCCAAACTAAAAGGAAGAAAAAAAGCCACAAAGCAAAAAAAACAACCAAAAACCCAAAACCCAAACCTATATTTTTTGACTTGTCTTAGATATTCACTGAAATTATGTTCTTCATTTTGTTCTCTCTTCCATCAAAACATAGTAACATCCATTCACAAATAAAAATATGCAGGGAATGAGAAACAGAATGAAGATTTTTGACTGATAACCACATCATCACAGATTTCACAGATGTCTCTAACTTTACTTTTTTAATATGCAATTCCCACTATAACAGTGGCCTGAGGTATTGTTCTGTAGTCTAATGGGTGAAGCAGAATCAAACACAAGACAAAATTCTGGTCTACTTTGTCCCAGCCAAATTCTCTATCATTATAGGCCATTTTTCAAGAGTTAATTGACATCATTATTAGCAGTATTTTAGCTAATCATTTGGGGATGTAACTCATAAAAGAGCAATCTAGACACAGGGTCACATATGGATGGACCACTCTGTTAAAAGTGGTCAATTGCTGGACCTTTCTTAATTATTAGGCAGAGCAACTCCCTCCACTGTACTTCAATATTGACTTTCAAGAGAATAACTCCTTGGTTGATCTGTATGAAGTGATCATACACTTTCTCATGCTGTTACAAATAATATGCTAAAATCAAAGTATGACATATCTAGATAATGTTACATTAAAATGCAAGCTGTATCTATAAACTAAATACAAGGCTGTCAGGAAATAAGTGCACGTTCTGACCTCTGGTTATCACAGCCATTGGATAGGCAACTTAAGAAATGGAATGCATGAAAAGAATAATAATCAGGAAGTAGACATCATCTCTGAAATAAAACTGTTCAAGTATATTTGGAAAAGTGGAATTAAGATAAAAAACAAATAAGCCAGTATATTGGCATAAAAGATCTTAATAAAACAGATTAAAGCATTAGGAGTCTTCAACTTAGACACTAAAACTACTTTTCTACTAGCAAATGAAACAGAGCCTGGGCACAGCCTCAAATTCAGGCATGCAATCATTCATTCTCTATAATCGCTACTACGTTCCCTAAAACAGTTTTATCTGTGCCAGTTAAAGTCTTCTCATATACAGGCACAATTCCCCTGAATTCAGGCCTAAAATTGTTTCATATGGGTAATTTAGTTGTAACTGTTAGAGGTAGAAATGACATTGCTATTTATTCTGGTTTATGTATTATAAACAGTGCTATTTAACTCTTAGGAGTGGACTTTACCATTCTTAAATTTACTCCAAAGTCAGAAGTCATATATATAATGACCACAAGAGTTAAGTGTCTGAGAATAGTAACAATAATAGTAGTATCAAAGTCAATAAAAAATGTTTTTTTGAATATGTGAATTTAAATCCATTTAAACTTATATATCTAAGAGGAATATATAAGGATGGACACAATGGATTTCTTTCTCTTGGTTGCTGCCATGAGTTTCATAGGCTTAGAATCAGACAAAAAGATTACTGAGTGTCGTGGTTTTATCACTGACAGAATTAAAACTCTTCAACGAATTGGAGAAAAATAATAGAATTGTATTTTAGATAGAGAGATACACGAAAGAGTTACAAAGCAGATGTGAAAGTTGCAGCAACCCCATGAATTTATTCCCACCCATAACTAAATCTACAAATCCCCGTGCTCCAAGTCCTCCCCCCCA
>VWZI01019809.1:185012-215184 GCA_013396835.1 Psilopogon haemacephalus
GCTGTTTGGGTTCTCTTCTCTCTCTCACCCTTCTTGGTGCAGATCTTACCTCTGTTGTGTGGGAGAATGTTTGCAGTCTGGCTTGGCTGTGGCAGAGCCGTTTTTTTCTGCATCATTTGTGCCTGGGGAGGGAGGAAGGAGCATTTGAGGCCTGGGTTTTTGTCCTGGTTTGGAGGGAAGTTGTAGAAAGCTTTGGCTTAATGAGGTTCTGTGGTAAACCCAGACTGGAAAACTGAGCCAAGGCTAACTATGGATTTCTTTGCTTTGTATTTGTGTAAATATTTGTGAATAGCATTTCCATTAAAATTTCTAATTCTTTCCAATCCTGTGTGGAACACTTTCTTTATTCCTTTGGGGACAGATAAAGAGCACCTGTCTGCTCCCTAAACCACACTCCCCTTTTTGGCCAATGTGCTTGAAAGAACTCTTCTTATTCTTTACATGCAAATTTGGTTCCAGCTGTGCCTTAGCTTTCTCAGTTTCATCATTCCACAGTGCCTTTATATTCTTCCCAAGATACATGTCCCTGGTTCTGTTGTCTGTACATTTGTTTCCTACATTTTATGTTAGCTCAGACAGGCTGATCTCGAATCTTCCTGGTCTACGTTCTCAGAAAAATCTCCTTAAGGACCTTTCAGCTATCTCCTGCTCCTTCAGTTTGTTTATTTCAACTTCTCCTAGTTCTAGTACTTTAGCTCAACTAAAAGAAACACTGAAATTCTGTTTCTTCAACTCAACATCATTACAAGTTTTACACAAACCAAAACATTAAACATTAGCTTGTGGGACTGCAGCTGCACCAAAAATATGAAGTGCGGCATGGACAGAAGGGATATGCAGATCTCATGTTAATACAGTGGAAGAAGCTGCCCTGTGAGGAAGAGACTCATTTTCATATATGGCTGGTGCTCAAAGAGTTCCAGTGATCACATATTGTGAAAACAGGAATGAGGCAGTCATCGCAACAGCAGAAACCTGGTGAAAGCGTACAGGAGGCCAGAAACCACTGCTGCAGGCTGCATAAGACTGCCAGTCATTGCAGTGAGGATCACCATTGAAAAGAATTGTGATAAAAATTGCCATTGGAAAATGATACCAGAAAGTTTCCAGCACTCCTATAGATAGCTAAGGATGTTGAAGCTCCATGTTCCTCCAGGTTCTGTCAGTTGCTACTGGTAGAACCTGATTCATACGTACTCAAAAATAAAGATATATTCCCAGCAGAAGCACACACATAGAACATTGATACACAACGTATACCCATATGTTCATGATTAGTGTAGTGGGTTTGCAGTGACCTGCCCCCCCCCACCTTTTGAAACCCCGGCTAAAACTCAGAAAAACACACTGGAAGTTAATAAATGAAGCTTTATATTTACAGCAATGCAAATATACAAGAAAATATTTACAAGATATAACAGATATTTACAGAAATATACAGTAAAAAAGAAATACAGACACCACACCCCTCCTGGAGACCAAAATCCCCAAGAGAGGGAAACCAAACTCCCCCTACCACCTTTCTCTCCTTCCCCCAGCTTTATCTCACCACTTGATGATGCTGCAGATAAGCTGAAGATTGGTCAGAAAGATTAGTGGCAGGAAGGAATGAATGGTTTTAGTGATTTTACTCTGAATTAGTTCAAAGGCAGAGAGACAAAGAAAAGAAGCCGCTGAAGCCTGCACGGACCCAGAGCGGACTGACTGCACAAGCACACTGGCTTATCTGGATGTTTTGGGAACATTCTCAAAACAACCCTCTTTCTTTCTCAGTGAAACTGGGTGAAGTGACACAGTATGTTTAATTTCTCACTCAAATTCTCCAATCAGCTCAAACCAACACAACTAGGCACACATGTGACAAACTGAGTACTCACAAGAAGTCAGAGAGTGTTAATGTCCTACTTCCCAATATGATTAAGATCAAGTTTCACTACCCAGAATTTAGACATATATACAAGATGGATAACTGAAGGGCCTCAGACAGTCAGTCTGGCCAGTAGCTGCCTCTGGATCTCAGTCACTCCAGTTGCTGGCTTCTCAGGTCCCAATGTCCAGACAAACATACTGATTATTAAAATATTTGAAGGTAAGGCTTCTCAAACCTTACAGAATCGCTAAAGTTACTGGACCATTGTGATTATTTTTATTTCAGGGGAGGTTGTTTTAATTTTGGCATATTTTCCTTTTCTGTAATTTGCATTTGTTACATAACTCACTGGATAGATCTTCTTTTTCTCACTTATTTTTCACTGCATTTCACTGTGGGAAAAATTAGTTGGTTTACTTTTTTTTTTTTTTCCCCGAAAATCTCATAACAACAGATTCATAAATCTTTCCCTTTTTTCATGCTTTATTTTCAATGAAATGAAATCATTTATATATTTATTATGGTATATATTATAAATATTACACACCTTTATGTGCTGTATCCTTAGCAACAATGTGAATCCTATCATGTTTTTTTTTTTCTTGAGACAATTACCCTGTTTCCACAGTAACATAAAATTCAGAAAGCACATTTTAGGTAACATTCAGTAGGATTAGTTCATGTTTATTTCTATATTGCAGTTTTCATTGAGCAGATCAAGAAAATAAAAAAGGAAAATAAATTTAAAAATTAGTTCTGAAATTTGCCAGCAACTGCTTGAACAACAATTATCCACTTTCACCTTTTCTATGTTAAACAAAGTTACCCTCATCAGAAAATATATATATTTTTGATAAGTCAGTTATAAATATACTGAATGTATTTAGTTCTACATCAGCTTCTTATGAGCATACTGTTCACTTCACTCTGAAATATGACTGGCTATTCATTGCTCTGCTAAATTTTCTATCAGTCACCGGTTATGTATACAAGGCCTATATATTGAGCATCCAGTGGAAAAACTGATTAATTCTAGGAGAAATAAAATAGATCATCCTGTAACTAAAACGGCAATGCTAGTATCATCGATTAAAATAATTTATGTATAAAATGAAAACTGCTTATATTTTTTGCCTTCTATAAATTTCTAATATTAGAGAGTTAATATTACAAAAATTAAATTTTATATTGTCAGTATCTGCTCTCATTTATACATTATTAGATAAGTATTTTTATGTCCATTTCAGGCTATGTGTGCCTAAGAATACACAATTAATGTGAAAGGATATAAGATAACAGAGAGAGCGGAGGTTTCAGTAAAACATGCAAGAATGAAGAAAGCATTTTTCCTCTTAGTGTATTTTAGTGAAGCCTACATGTTCTACAGTTAGTGAAATGTAGAAAAGACTGAATATAACTTAGAGTTATACAGCCTGGATAAGTTTTCACATACATTTGATTGTAATATACTTTATTACACAACAGTGGAAATAAGTTCTGTCTAGATACTTCACTACATTTCTATTTTCAGTAAAATTATTTTAAATTAATCTGCATAATCCAGGAATATTTATGAAGTAGTGAAACACTCAATACACCCAATTTTGTCCACAGAATGATTTTATGTGTGTATGTGTGTGTGAAGTGGATGCAAATTAGATTATAATACCCTAAAATCAGGTTGCACTTACCTGATTTTGACCCTTACCTAAGAGACTACACATCATATTAATTACATGAAATGCAAATATGCTTCTGAAATATAAATTCTCCAAATATACAGACTCTATGTAGCCTATAATGATTCAATAGATAATCAGCTATGCCAATATAAAGATGCGGTGAGAAATGAAAAGCCATGAAACACGCTGTCTTATCACAATGTTTCATCATGTGTTTCATTAAAACAGAAACTCTCTCCAGCTGAGACTTCCCAACCCATAGTTTTCCAAAGTAATTTGTAATAAGATTTCACTTATTTCATTTGCTTTTCTACTCAAAACCATGTGTAATAAATGATTCATCAAAATTATTTAAGCCAAATTAAAAATCCATTGAAAGGCTATCTGTATTATCATAAAATTTGTTGCTGGAATGTCTTTTTTTTTCACATTACAGAAATATTAGCTCTATTCTTTATAACAAAACAACCGAAAAATAAACCAACCCAAAACTCAAAATCAATGAAGGATGAAAAAACAGCAAAGTGACAAAATTTATTCTGCATGCAGAAAGAATTACAGTTACAGTCCTCAGGAATCAATTCAAATTTTAAACAGTATATAATGTTCACTCATAGTGACTATGGTTGAAGCAGTTCTGTTTGGAGTATGTTTAAGCCAAAATTTAGGGCAATCTGTGCAAAACTTCAGGCTGTCAGGGTCACTGACCTATTTATTACCATGAGAGGAATTCAGGAATTTATGAGACAGCTTAGTTGTGCTACAGATGTGAGATTATACTTGTATTGAATGAAAATATTCCCCCCTCATTTCTTCTTTCTCAGAAAAGGAAGTCTGTTTCAGACATTGGCACTGCTACCGTTTCACGAGAATTTCTTTGAGATGAAAAGCAAAAACTTTCCACAGTGGTGACTTGGAAAATGAGAAGGAGAAATATTTACGACAAAATTTTTAAATATATATATATATATTCAGGTCAAATGAACCTATTTCTGCTCTTGTTTTGAATAGATATACTACTACATTCTGAGAGAAAAAAATCCATCACCACCACAAGAAAAAAAAAAAAAAACAAAAACAAAAAAACCAACCCCAAAACACAAAGAAATCAACAAAACCCACCAATCTTATATTTCTAAGGTTTTTCTTAAAATAAAACTCTATTTTCCTGTATTCCTCCCGGGTTACCTGTCATTTCTTCCACTCTTTGAATGTTGAGGGAAAGCAATAGAGGTCAAGCAATTGAACTTTTGTATTGAGCTGTCGGTTAGACAAACGGTGATATCTTGATAAGACATCTCCGTCCGTATAGTGGACTGTGGGTTACCAAGGGAGGAGGCAATCGAGTCTTCTAGCAGAGGAATTTTAGAAAGGGTGAGAAGGAAGTACAGAAATGAATGGGGAAGAAAAACAAAAGAATGAAATTTTACATCACATACAAATCAGATTACACACAACTTTATAAAATAACCAATTAAAAAACCCAATTGAAACACCCAAGACACCAAACTGCAGAAAAACACAGAAACTGCAGAAAAAATTGATCCTATCACTGATTTCTATCTGTGCCTAGAGACACTCGCAGTAGAAACAGCATAACAGAGATCACTGACAGGGGACAGTCAGCAGGGAAAGCATACTTTATGATGCAAAGCTTACTGAAGTACTGTAGTATGCATTATTTAATAAGCATTCTTTATCACTTCCAAGGACTGCACAATGAGGAACAGAACTAAATCTTAGATTGCAACAAATACCTTTTTAAAATTTATTTCAAAGATCTTGAACCTTTTTTTTTTCTGATCAATTTATAATAACCTTTCTTCTCATCACTCTATAGTAACAAACTACAGGACTAAGACTGCACACTCTGTGATACAACATGTACTGTTCAACATCACTTAGATTTATTTTTTTAAAAATAAATTTTATTGTTACATTAATGCTAGACATTTAGCATTAATATGTTAGGAGTATTTTATCAGCCAAGACATGTTAGTAGGCTACTGTGTAGATCACATGGGCAGGTAAACAGTCCCATTTGAATTCAGTGTGTAACCCAGAATGGAAAAGATTTGCATGTCAGACTACTACTAATGATTCATTCTATTTGGTAATATTAGTCCAGAAAACATCAGTTCAGATTAATAATATATATATATACTTCATATTCTTTTATACAGGCATATTAATTGAAAGTAACTTTTATGTACAAATAGTTGAATGATTGGCTTTGAAGGTCACCAGAAAAGGACCTGAAACAAAGTTTCTAGAAACTAAATTTAAAGATCATATAGGTTAACAAATATTGGAAAGAATTTTTTTTTTTTTTTTCCTCTGGTGAATAAAAAAAGTCAGGACTTTTTTTTTGGTTTTTTGGTATCTCCAGCATGGATACAACATAGCATAGAAGATGAGTGTTGCCTTTTCTTCCACATGGAGTCATGTTAAGTGTACACACTTCCTTCATTTTAATCACAAGTGAGGCAGCACTTCCAAGTAGCTTTTCTGAGGACTGAGCTGATGTGAAATTACTAATTTGCTATGAACTACGAATATTAATTTGTGTACGAATATTATTTTTCATTATTAATATTACAAAATCTGGAAAATTTCCTGAGATTCTTCGGATCTTTGGTTGACAGGAAGTAGTTGCACAAATGGTATTTATAAACACAGAATGAAACAGTTTAAACAATCAGAACTTGGAAATTAGGAACGTGAAAACAGGAGAAAATCTAACTGTGCTTATGGAGCCTTAGCATATGTACTCATGATGTGCTGGGGCAAAGACAAAGTATTCTACACAGAGAAGGAGGGAAGAGTTGCCTCTCTGCTAGGCTGCTGATACAAGCTGCAAACATGTGGCTGCAGTGAGAGCCCCGTGAATGAACTTTGGATCCCAGTGGAGGGTTGCAGGAAAAAGGATAATGGTTTCTACATCACCCCTATTAAATACACTGTTTTGAAAATGAAACTGGCCAATAGGCATTAGCATCATTGTTTTGCCCAATGAATTCAAAGCTTAGTGCCTATGTGCCCACCCAGGCATGTTGAGGGGCAGCACAAGACACTTGACTTGGTGGTGCTAAGTACCTAGCCCATGGGGCTTTGCTGGGGCCAAATCCTTGACTGTTTCGCTTAATCTATCAAACCTCTGGACCTGGAAATGGAAGGAGGAGACAAAGAGTTAAACAGGCCTGGCAGGATTTGTGCCCTACCAGGACATAAGCCTAGACAGAAGACATGAATATATGTATTTTTAGAAGTGGCAGACCTTGCAGTTATTCTTTTGCCTTGGAAACACATATAAATTGACAACACCAAGGTACTGGAAGACATCTAGGTCTATAGAATAAATCCTTGATTTCCATTACATAGTAATATTAAATACATTGGAATGTGCTTGTCACATCTTGCATAGTAATATCATATGAAGTAGGTCAAGATTTTCCTATTTTTACATTTTCTCTACAATGAAAATCTTCCTACAACTCCATCTATAAAAGCTTTTGTGTCTGACTTTCTCTAATGCACTTGCCCTTCACAAGACATTTCAGAATCTTAAGAATTTGCTCAAAGCAGAAAAATATTTGAGAAATACACTGTTTCTGACATCAGTAGAATAACATATTATCTTTTTCACCTTCATGAAAAAGCACAAATTCTTAGACAAAATCTTTAATTTATGAATAGTTTGCCACTCATAGGTTTGTGTTTCATCCTTTCACTACACATTCTTATACTTACTCATCCAGTCTGTCCTTGTTCAGAACTGTGCTTCCTAGGCTGTTTAAAAAAAACTAACTGCTATCTACAGTTGTATTGTTAGAGTAGATATGTACCATAAATAATTATATTAAGGTAAAAGCAGTTACCAAAGAAATAAGTTGTGTAAGTATTACTGAAAAAAAAAAAAAAAAGGTGTTTCAGGTAAATATTCAAGAAAAACAGCATAACTACAGATATAGCAGAGATCAATTTGGTCCTATTTCTTTCAGTAAGAAATTACTTTGTATTAACAGATAAAATAATTTTCTTACTTAAATTGCTGATAAATCATTATGGAACAAGGTTTGTATCTTCGTCCAGAGTCTTATCCTATGTAGAAAAAATCCTTTGTAGACCATACTATGTAGAACAAATACAATAAAAAGGTCATTTGGGAGCTTAGGGTTAGGGTTAGTGATTAAACAAAATGACAGCATTATTTATTCTTGAGACATTCTTTACCCCTTTAATGAAGGTATTAGACATTATTCTCCAGCATCTTAGCAAGAACACAGTACCTAACAGCTCAGATTTTGTGCTGACACCAGACATTTTGTCTGATTAATTTTCTACTGTTCATAAAACCTATAAAGCCTATGAGCATTCACAGTGTGTATGTCAAAACTAGCTTTCTCAGTTTCATCTCACATTCAGATCTCCTGCAGTAGCAAACAAAACCTCTGTCTAGGAAAAAACCCTAACTGGTATTAAATCTATTCCTGTATCTGAATTGATAGACTCTTTACTGAAAGATAATATAATTTTACACCAATTCTGCACATGTATATGTATTATATTACTTCTCAGAAACTAAATTATCTTGTGATTACTGGATGCAGACTATAAACAGTATACTATTGAACTCTCAGAAAGGCAAAACAGTGTGTGATCTTTGTTTTTAGGTAAAATCATGGATGAGTAATGATTATTTGTGCAGTTACAGAGTTGTGACATTTGTTTTTGAAATGTTACTTGTGATGTCTTTAAGAGTATTCTGTGAGGAGTGAAAATAACAGAACCAGAAAACCAAACGCCATGGCATTTAAAAAAGACTTTTGTAGAAAGAAGCTTTTCAGAGAAGATTTCCACAGTCATCAAAAACATCACTTTGCTTCAGAGAATACTTTCAAATGCAGCTGTGCTGCTATTAAAACCAGGCAGGACTGCCATTCATATTCTATCTCTTTAAGCTTGCAGGAGGTAGACTTATACACATTGCAGTAATTCTGTCAGTTATCTGTTTTTATAACTGCATTCAGTTTTAAAAGACACTGACCATTGCCGAGGTCAGCCACTGTTTATGCTGTGATTATGTATTTTGAAAACCCTTCTGAATTGATGTAGGTAGCGGTGACAGCATGAAAAGGATTTCTTTCAAAAATAAGAAGATTGTGTACAGGTGGTTCTAGCAGATAGTCCAAACCTTTCGATCATATATATAAGCCTTTTGAACTCATGGCCTCATTGGAAACTACAAGTGTGGTATGATTGCACAAATCTGCTTTGAGGCAGACGGACTTTGCCTAACAACTTCTCCGTAAGTTTTCTGCATTGTAATAGCACCCACAGACTATGAAAAGAAACTCTTTACCAAAGACATTGAATGGCAGGCAGCATGCAAGTCTCAGAAGAATAGAGACTTATGGGTTGAAGGTTTTTCCAGTTTTTTAAATTAATATTTTAATAAAGAAAATCTCTTTGAAACTTTGTACTGGTTAGATATTCACTTGAGGAGGGATAAATGATTTAAGATGCTTAGGTGGTCTTATTTTTTTTTCTTAACAAAGTAACTACATTTAAGGGGAAAAAAACAAATAAAAATTAATTAAGAATTGGATTTATTTTACAGCATGGAAAGTGGAATCAGCTATTATAAATGGAATTGATCATCTCAAAGTTGGGCGTGTGATCTAAACTTATTATGTAGGCTTTCTTAATATCCAGTGCAATGAAGCAGGCACTTACAGAAATTGGTCATCTTAAATTCTAATGCATATTGAAAAGAAACATGATGAACTGTATCTGGAAATAATTGTCTGATCCTAAATTGATTTGAGATCCTAAATGAATAGTTAAGATTGCATGTTAAAATTTAATATTAGGTAAGATGAGTTATGTTTTTAATCTTTAATCTAAATTAAAGTAGCAGAGTAAGATTTAAAGGTTGGAATGTCCAGAGACTCTGAATTTTTGTTGCTGATTTCCAAGAATATTTAAAACAATATTTTAACATTGTATATCTAAATACAGCTGTGTTTTCTGCTCTCTCTTGAATTAACATTTTCAAACTGGTTTTACAAAATGGTTTGGAGATTCCAGGAACTGCCTGTGCCTAACAATTAAATTGGCTCAGTGCCTCAGCACTTCAACAGCAACGGTAACTTTTGACTTGCTGCCAAGAGCATTGTGTACTTTTTGTAAAGACTGCTGTGTGTTGTGCTCATGACTAGTGATGAACAAACTATCGAATCAACTTTCACATTGCTTTGAAATAAATTTCAAAGATACATAGATGTGTATTCATATTATGAATTAGCATTTTGGTAGTTATGGCAAGATAGAATTGTTATTGAATATGAAAATTAATTTCAACATGTTTATTAAAATGTAATATAAAAAATTGTCTGGAACTTATTAACAATATTTACAGGTTCATATGTTCAGTGGTGACAATTACTAACACAAGAGGGTATCTCCAGGCAAACATAAACAGTATTAAATCAAATCCAAAGTTCACAAGCAGTATTTTAAACTGGAAAGAGTTTTCTTGGTGAATGTGCCACTTGCCCTGTAGGGGAATTGAGAGCCTTCTTTCTCCTAACACAGAAGATACAGAGTATGAACAGAACTAAAGCAGAGCTTCAATTACAAAGAGACTTTATAGAATATATTCTCACAAAACAGTATCTCCACATTTCTGGGGCTGAATTATAGTCCAGACAGTACCCAAAACACTTAGAGTGGTGCTGTCATCAATATGGTAACCAGCAAAAGCTTTTAGAGTTTTCTCAGGATTCTCACAGAGTGTCTAAAGGTTGGCATAGTCTTGTGACTTGGTCTTGCTCTGTTCTTGGGCAGATGGTTATTCTTCCCAGAGGCTCTGTGTTTGGCACAGAGGTTTGCAGGTGGGCAGGCAGACACAATATCTTGCTGCTTGGTAGTAACCTGCTTTCTCCCTCAGTGCAAAGTACAGTGAGGCCTGTGTAGGCAAGCGCTTAAGCTAGGAGCAGCTTATCACTTCAAATAGCTGTAAGTGCTAATGACATTAAAGTAGCTTACTCAAGGACACTGGGCTTTCCTAGTCTTACCCCTTCTGCATGGTCTAGGCTAAGGCTGGCCATAGTTTTGGGCAGCTTTCAGCAAAGACCCATTGTTGAGATTATCAATTTTAATTACTATTGATAATCGCGGCGGGGGCAGGGGTGTCCGGAAAGTTCCCCCGGGGTTCTTTGGATGCTCGGTTGGCAAGGATAAATACACGAAATTGCTTGAAACACATCACTGGTGCTGGACAGGGTGCTGACGCTTGAGTTCCTCATGGCGGTGGGGGAGAGAAGAAGCAACTAACGGCCGTTGCACCCCCTTAAATACCCCATTAGGGGAGCATGGAACTGACCAATAGGCACTGGTTCCAGGGCCACATGGTATGCCCCACTGGAACCCGCCTCTGGACCTTGCAATGGAAGGGGGAGGGGGACCTCAGGAACTGAACCAACTCTGGGCAATAATCACGCCCATACCAGGACACCCATGGTGGGGGTTCTTGTGCATTTCCCTGGTAAACTGAGGCATGGCAGTTTCCAGGAAACATAGCTTAGAGCAAGGAAAGCAGCAAGGCCATTTGTTTACAACTTGTTCATACTTATCAATTGCTTCAATATCAATTAGTCCAATGGGCAATTGAGATAAATAGATCCATTAACCAATCAGAATGATACTTTGCCAGAACTAACCATATTAGGTAAAGCCATGTGTCTGCTTTACCCAAATTTAGGAAGGCATGGGTCTTGCAGGAGACAGGCATAAGCTTGGTATATGTACCTTGTTGACCACAAGATTAAAACTGGAGCAAAACAAGTCTGGAAAAGCCAGGGTTCTTAGATTTCATGGTTCCAGGTGGCATTGTCCTCTTTCCCATTTGTCTCCTCACTCCAGAAAGCAGAGAAGGGGACATGGAGAATTGTGTCTGGGCATGCCAAGACTCATATTAGGTCTGTTTTGGCCTACCACCACAAGAATCACTGGTAAAAGACACAGAGCTTCTAGTCATCTTATAAGACATTTTTCAAGAAAATATTTAAGGAAAGGAATGTTGAAATTTAATTCTCTTCAGAGTATTACCACTCTAAACATAAAGAATCATATTGATCATTTAATGATAAGTAATTATGCATAGTGAGTCAAGTTTTTATTAAAACAATGTAAAAAAATAGAATTTTAAAGTTGTTTTCTAAATCTTACATGTAACTCACATATTTTCTATCAAGAAAATAATATTCTCCATTAAAATTGATGAAAACCATTTCCTTAATAAAATATTTAATTGCAAAGAAACCCACACAAATACAAGTATCTATAGAATAAAAAATTTTATATAAGACAATATAGATAACTAGTATAACTTAAAGACAGAATTATTATTGGTTGACTTAAAATCCTGAAAATCTTCTCTTATAAAACATTATTAATGTTGTTAATCATAGATTCATTCTCCTCAGATGTACAACATGTTGTTCTAGGCACCTAAGTCAAAAACCTAGCAAGAGACCTCTTTCACATGACTTATGAATCAGTACAAACCCAAATTTCAATTAATTATATTCAGACTATTGAAATGTACACTATTTTATCAAGAATTAACCATCTGAACAGCTTGCCAAAAATGTACTGAAGCCTCCAAAAGTATTCAAGTCATGCCAAAATATTTCTCTGTGATGTGTATTGTGAATTACACAAATGAAGAAAGAAAACTAAAATTTTGTGGCCATCTTTGGTAGAAGCATATGAACTGGTTGTAATAACTCTTCCTAATTTGAATATCATTGAATCATATTCCACTTCAGGAAAAAAAATATGAATTTACCAAATCAATGATTTATCTCTAAGAAAATTCAACATTTCTCGTAATTTAAATTTGCACATATTGGATAAAAAAAATCTCCAAGTGAGGTACATTTTCTTTTACTCAACAACACTTAAAATATCTACTGAAATGCTGAGCTACAACTAATTTTCAAACAAGAAAATAAATATTGGTTTTAAGTATTTTTGTCCACACTACATTCCTTTCATTTTGTAGAAAGCTTGTATTTGAAAATGGAAAGTTTTACTGTCTTTCTCCTTCCCTAGCATTTTACAAACTAACAAAGTGTTAAAAATATTTATTTTTCTGTTCACTTTTATGATACACAGATCAAATTCGTTAAGGATGCCGACTGATACTAAATTTGCAAGAATCCATAATAGGACAGTCATAGAAATTGAAAAATAATAAGTTGTCCTTTCAGAGAATTTTACAGTCATCAACAATATATCTTCAGGGAAACTTCTGGCTATAAATATATTTGTCTGTCATTTCAGATTATGTACAGATGATGCTTTTGTTCATTGTTCTTTACACAAGATATCTTAATTCAGATTTATCTCCAGGAAAACACAAGTTGGAATTTTTGTTTGTTTTTTTTTAAATCATAAGTAAGGTAGATAAAATCAATAACTTCTAAGTAATATAGTACATTTTTGCTTTAAAAAATAAACATTTTTAAAGCAGATCTTACTAAAATACTGATTATCATAGTACAATATTGCACACAGAACACTGCAGCATCTATAGTATGAGTCATATCACAGTGAAAGCAGTGTTCCACTATATGGATAAAAGCACTTATTGAAGATCAAATCTAGTGAAAATTTACATATAATTAGTGAAATAGGTGTTCTGCTTTTGCAAGCACTAAGACATTCAAGCAATTTAGAAAATACTCCCATTGCTTAATGGAATGCAGGGCACAGAATCAGTCATGTTTACTCACAGAAGTGGAAATATTTTCATGCTTAAAGAATACAGAGCAGGACTTAATAGCTTAAGTCTGGCACTATGCTAACACATAGATGACATGTATATGCAGTGTTTTTAGCTTGGTATTGCTGTTATCTCTTGATTTTATAGTATGAATGTGACACAGTATCTCTGATTTTTTCACTATCTTAGCAGAGATTTCTTCTAATGTTCTAATTTAAAATCCCATAATTATGTGTTTATATATATATATATGTGTGTGTGTGTATATACACATGTATCCTTAGAGTACTATATTGTGAAGGGTTAAGCCCCTCTGGCGCCCCCTGTCTTTTCCCAAGGAATGGTTTCACCCTTTTCCCAGGTTGCATGGTTAGACACTCCCACTTCCTGCTAGGATTTTGGGACTATAAGAGGGGGAACCCAATCCCTCGCGGGGCTCTCTCTTCTCCCTTCTCCGCTTTCCCTCATGCCGGCAGGTCGAGCAGCTGCTCGCGCTCTGTGCTGCTGCAGCACGTGTCTCCCTGCCGCCCTGTGTTNTCTCCCCTTTTCTCCCTGGTCTCTGTACCCTTTTCCCTTATTCCCCATATCCCAAAGCTTGTTTCCCTTTCTCCCACCTTTTGTAAAAAAACCCTTTCCCCATACTTGTTGTTAAAGTTTATCCTTTTTACTTCCAAATCGTTTTGAGTCTTTATTGGGCTTTTGGGCTCAGGGTGGGAGCAGCTAGCCTCAACCAAATACATATCTTTATTTTTTTTAAAAAGCCAATTAAACCATTAAGATCATTAAGGTAATCTAAAAATATTCGATTAAAATATCTTATTGCATATCAGTTTCTGTTACAAAGCTGCTTTTTAAAAATTCATAAGATACATAAGTTATCTTTTTCTTACTTGTTAAAAGAATTTTCTCAGAGGTTTTTTAAAGGAAATGGGAGATGAGGCAGGGAAAGATTGAACTATCTATGTGTTTACAAGACTGTACAATTTAGTGTGTAATAAAATAACAATTGATCAGCATTTATACCTGTGATTAGTTCTGGACATCAACTTCAATCTTACATCGTGACTCTTGAAATAATGTTGAGTTACAAATAATGAATGTATTTTTTTCAATGTTAATTTTCTATACAAAAGATTCAGAGCATTTTCTTTTGAGTTTACTAATTCAAATAATGATCTTGTTTTCTGATATACACTTTATATGTTCCTTTCGTAATAGATGTTTTTGTGAACTCTTCTGCTCTTGCTGCTATCTGGTGGTTGTATCTTCAAGAAATTATTATCCTCAAAACTGTTTTTATGTGACAGCAGAAAAAAAAATTAAACTCTTAAATCTTGCCTGCTGTATAGTTCATAGTCTTTACTGTCTTTTAAAGTAAGATGAATATAATTCAATAGAAGGTGTAAAAATATCTCTCATGCACACACTTTTAAGAACTCTCAAAATAGTACAGTACCAAAAGCCATAATTTTTACATCAATATGTTCCCATTCCTTATTCTTACCTAGATTCAAATTCTTTCTACAAATGTTTCAAAGTAAAATATGCAATCATATATTTCAATGCACTGCACTTTCTGATGGGGGGAGAAGGAGGGGGAAAAAAAGAGTTACAGTACATGATCAACATGTATGGTGATCAACAGCACAATGTCCACCTGGAGACCAGTGACAAGTGGCGTCCCTCAAGGGTCAGTGCTGGGACCAGTGCTGTTTAACATCTTTGTCAGCGACATGGACAGAGGAATTGAGTGCACCCTCAGCAAGTTTGCAGATGACACCAAGCTGTGTGGCACAGTTGACTTGCTGGAGGGCAGGGATGCCATCCAGAGGGACCTGGAGAGGCTGGAGAGGTGGGCCCAGGCTAACCTCATGAAATTTAACAAGGCCAAGTGTAAGGTCCTGCACCTGGTTCGCTGCAATCCCAAGCACAAATACAGGCTGGGTGGTGAGTGGCTGGAGAGCAGCTCTGAGGAAAAGGACCTGGGGGTCTGGGTGGATGAGAAGCTCAACATGAGCCTGCAGTGTGCACACACAGCTCAGACAGCCAACCGTGTCCTGGGCTGCATTAAGAGAGGCATTACCAGCAGGGCAAGGGAGGTGATTCTCCCCCTTTACTCTGCTCTTGTCAGACCCCACCTAGAGTACTGTGTGCAATTCTGGAGCCCCCAGCACAAGAAGGACATGGAACTGTTGGAGAGAGTCCAGAGGAGGGCCACGAAGATGATCAGAGGGCTGGAGCACCTCTGCTATGAGGACAGGCTGAGAGAGTTGGGGCTTTTCAGCCTGGAGAAGAGAAGGCTTCGGGGAGACCTTATAGCAGCCTACCAGTATCTGAGGGGGGCCTACAGGAGGGCTGGGGAGGGGCTGTTCACAAGGTCTTGTAATGACAGGACGAGGGGGAATGGGTTCAAATTGGCGGAGGGGAGATTTGAACGGGATGTTAGGAAGAAATTCTTCACAGTGAGGGTGGTGAGGCACTGGAACAGGTTGCCCAGGGAGGTTGTGTCTGCTCCCTCCCTGGATGTGTTCAAGGCCAGGCTGGATGAGGTCTTGAGCGTCCTGATCTAGTGGGAGGTGTCCCTGCCTATGGCAGGGGGTTGGAACTGGATGATCTTTGAGGTCTCTTCCAACCTAGACCATTCTATGATTCTATGATTCTATGACCATGTATTCCATCCCAGATGTCTCCTGGAAAAAAAAAAAAATCAGTAACAGTAGAGTAATATAAAAACAAATTAGCATTTTTATTCTACTTTCAAATGTTATGAATGCTGATATCAAACAATGAACACTTTTGGCATCCATTTGTCAACACCACGATTCTCAGTAATATAGTAGCACTGTTTAACCTGAAAATTAAACTGTCACAATGTTCACTGAAAACAAAACAAAACAAAAACCCAAAACAATTACTTTTTGTGATTTTTAAATTATTTTTTAACTCATTCATCCTTAAAGTAGTATTTGTCATCTTTGTAGCAACAATGAATGGTGATATTACATACATTCTCCATGAGTTTAGGGATCTATTTGTCCTTTCGTTAAATCATATCAAAAGACTAAAAGTCTTAGTTTTTTTTTCTCATTAAGGGAATAGAGAGAACTTTATGTCAGATATGATCTATTGTGCCATAAATATTGAGAAAATTAGACTTGTATGTTTGGTTTTTGTCCCTTACTTTCAGATTCGCTTGATCTTTATTCCATCAGCATTACATGAAAAGTAATACTCAGAACAAGATGTCAGTTTGCTGTAGAAAATTACTGTAGCCATTTAATTCAGTCTTGTGTTTCTACAAGATTCCTGTACACCATTGACAGAAAGCACTATTGTCACCAAATAGCAATTACAGTATTTGCTGAAATCTATTAACTGCCCCAAAAGAAAGAATACAGACAGTACTTTGTGATATCAAGAACAACAGGTAACATTTTTCCACAAAGCAAAGGGTAAAATTTAACTATGACTGAAAGTATATGGGAAAGAATCTGAAGAATTAAACTAGCTTTGATCTTTTGGGATTTAACTATAAATTCAGGGTCATAATAAAAATACTTTGGACAAAACTTCTTAATAGAGTTTAGGATATTGTAATTACATGATTTTTATGTTGCTCATACTCTTTTCACATCTTGTTAATCTTTGCTCATGGTCTTTAATGCGTTATTGTGTTCTATAAAATGCAGTCATCCTCACATACTGTTTGGCTAGTAGAAATCTATAGCTGCAAGAAAGAAACCTTTGCTTCTACTCACAATTTTTACAGAGTGATGATTTCTGACAGCAAAAGAGAAATGTTCAAATCTGGGATGGAGTCTGAAACGCTAACAGATCAGACTAGTAGTGGATAAAAAGTATCTGGTGAGCTAATCACCCCACCAGTCAGGTTTGTTTGGTGCTTTTTATTGGGTTTGTTTGTTTGGGCTTTTTGTTTATATTTGTGTATTGGATTAAGGCTAGCTACCCCGAGCCCAAAAGCCCAATAAAAAACTCAATCCAATTTGGAAGTAAAAAGGGTGTAAAAACTTTAACAACACATAGGAGGGAAAGGGTTTTTTACAGAAGGTGGTAGAAAGTGGAAACAAACTTCAGGATATGGGGACTGAGAGAGAAGGGTACAAAGATCAGAGAGAAGGGGAGAAAGGGAGAAATACAACTGTGGCAGACAATTGATTCCCAAGGCTGAGTTCGATAGCTTTGGTGCTGAAGGGAAAACAGGATGCAGGAATTTTTTTGGTGAAAAGAATTAGTCCCAGTTCCAGAAGAGAATAATGGTGCTCTCCACGTGGTGGCAGGGAAGCACACATGGTCTAGCAGCAGAGAGCAGCAAGCAGTCGCTGGAGCAGCCAGGACGAGGAGAAGAGAGTGAGAGAGAGGAAACTGGGTCCTCCCTTTACAGCCCAAATCCTAGCAGGAAGTGGGAGTGGCTAACCATGACACCTGGGAAAAGGGTCAAACCATCCTTTGGGAGGAGGCAGGGGGTCCCAGATGGGCTTAACCCTTTACAACTTGTTTTGGTTTTGTTGTTGTTGGGTTTGTTATTATTTCTATTACTTTTGTTTTTTTGAATGAATGATGTGTTTATTGAATATACTTCAGGTCTTTTTAAGGTGACTGAGTGGCAGTTCAATATATCTAAGCAAGAACGATATTTGGATTATATTTTGTATTGCTGATGTTTGGAATTAACTTTAACATGATTCTTCAGAACTATGCATAAATATTAAAATGCAAACAATCTGAAAATATAGTATACAATTAACAATGATCTGTAAAGGTCCTTTGGAAAGAAGCTAAATTTTATGATTTGTAACATGCAAAAGAGCATCCATTAGACATTAAAATATAAGAAACTAGATCTATGTAATTTAGAACATGACCTGTCAGAGAAAGAGTCACGTGTGCATCATTTGAACAAGTAACTGGGGTATCTATTACTAGATAGGTAATGATACTGCTGATTAGTGATGTTTATTTACAGATTTTCCATTAATGTTTTGATCCTTCTTAAGCTTGCTTGCAAAACACACTTAAACTGAAATTGTAGCGTATCTTCCTTACATCTCCTGAAAAAACAACTTAAAAGCATACAGCACTTTTAAAAAGAAGAGCTGTCCCACTATTGTAATTGTCTCTGTAATTTTTACAATGAAAACATTTGATGGACTTTTCAGACTTATTAACATATAAACCAAAACATTTATTAATACTCTGGATATTATTTTGACAAATCTCCTGTTTCAAATGCAGGCAGGCTGTTCTAAGCACTTCCTACTTTATTTATTTATTTTTATTTCACCTCTTATTTATAAGCTCATGAATAGATTTTATTAATACACAGTATCTGAGCACATAGATACTCTGGTATTCAACCAAAAATTAATGTTAAGTTTATTTTCTAAAGTTAATCCTTTCCACTCAAAGATGGATGTATGAGTTATGATTTTTTGTATGTTGATGACCAGTTCAGGGTGAAAAAGAAACCCTTTTGTTCTAAATCTTCCAGAACACAGAAATTAATAACATGAGAATGCATATTTCCAGTGTGTGTTCCAGCTCAAAATAAATACTAAAATAGAGCCTATTTTCACTAACTTTAAGACTCTTAGAATGACCGTTAGTGAATAAAGTGAAATAGTTCTTATGGCTCCCACTCTGATTTGGAAAGTCAGTTATAGTAATGTAAGAGGCTGGGGTTTTTTATCTATTTATTGATTATTCTCTCCACTGAAAATAAATACAGAAGTCCAAGGTAACAACAATCATAACATGATATAAGAGTAATGATATTATGGAAATGATATTAAATGAAAAAATATTGACTCAAAATTTACTACACTTAACAGAATCACAGAATCACACAACATATGTGGTTGGAAGAGACCTTGAAAATCATCCAACCTTCAATGCAGTATTGAAGGGTTGAAACAACATCATGTCCCAAAGCACCAAGTCCATACCCTGCTTTGAACTCCTCCAAGGATAATGACTCTATCACTGCCCTGGTCAGAACCATGTCAATGGCTGATAACCATTTCAGTGAAGAAGTATTTCCTAATATCTAGCCTAGCCCTTCCCTGTCACAGATCATAACCAGTTCTTGAAATCTTGTTGCTTTCCATCAAAGAGAAGAGGCTGACTCCCTCCTCACTCCAAACTTCTTTCAGGTAGTCGTAGGGAGTGATAAGGTCTCTCTTCAGCCTCCTATTCTCTACCCTCTATCAGGCTACACAGGTTTGTGTCATGCAAACTTACTGAGAGTGTACTCAATATCCTCATCCAGATTATTAATAAATATATTAAAGAGAACAGGGCCCAGTATTGGTCCCTGGGGAACACCACTAGTATTGCCAGGATGCCAGGTAGATTTCACTCAATTCACCACTACCCTTTGGGCCTGGTCAGCCAGTCAGCTTTTTATCCATTGCAGAGTGCATTCATACAAGCCCTGTGCCATGAGTTTCTGAATGAGCATAGTGCAACTTTATCAAGTAGAAATAGTTCTGTTAGTATGCATATCACATGAACACCAAAGTGTGGGGTGTGAAACAGGGAGAAACCTGTCCTTGGTTCACACAACTGAAGCAAAAACAATCTCTCTGGCTCTCATAACATGGCAGCTGCCTCCCACAGGAGTAAGAGATAGAGAAACATCTGGGTAGAGAATAACAGGTTGTCGTGAATATTAATGAATGGGACTGTGCTTAATTATACCAACCAATTATTATGCTTCTGATTAGGATGGACAGCATCCTGCAGAACTCATGTTGCCAATTAAAATTAGGCATGTTGCCTTAGCTGATAAGCTAACAGGATAAAAAGAGTATCCTGTTGCTAATAAAGTGTTTGACCTATTCACCATATTGGTGCATTTGTGCCGTTCTGGGACCTGCATGTGATAAGTGACCCTGGCACCAAAGAAAATAATAGAAAAATTCATACATGAGAAAAAACAAACCACAAAAACACCTAAGATAATATGAGTCTTCTTATATCATGCGATATGCCATCAGCTTTCTACCAGATTATTGGCAGCTATAATACCCTGATTTTGCAAGGGAAGTATTAAAAAAAACCAAACTCTCAAACAGAAGAAACTTCGCTGGATGTTAATAGAAAAAAAAAAAAACAAAACAACCAAAACCAACACCTTCCCTTCCTGCCCTCCCCACACCAAAAAACAGCAAATCAAATTCAAAACACCAAATTACTACAATATCCACTTTCAGTGATATTTTCCGTAAACAGATGGTGTGCAGATTTCTCAGCAAGACATTCCTTTTCTGTTTCACTGATTCTTCATCTTATAGCTATTCATTTACACAAGCTGTTCTCTTTTCTGATAGAAATCTTTTCCCTGCTGAACTTGAGAGAGATAAAACCTAGGCAATGTTAAAAGGCATTGCCTCTTATCTTTCCACACTTCATTCTGAATCTAACAACAAAACTACTTCATCAAACCAGTGATGAATCCTTAGAGCGGGACATATATCAATTTCTCACAACAGCAACAAAAGAAGATTAATCCTTTCAGAAAATCTATTAGATTTTCCGAATCTATTTTCACAAAATTAGATTATTAATTGCTAACATAGATTGTGATCTTGCAAGCACCCTAGAATACTATAAACCTATATCTGTACTAAATAATTACAAGCAAAATATGTAGTCTATATGATAAGAATTTTTTTTCATAAAATACTCATTGTAAAAAAAATTCAAAGAATGAAGTAATTCTTTATGAAGCAATTGCTCATACACATATGAGTAAAAAAGAACAGTGATCTACTATGCTAAGCATCAATATACTTACAATACTCAAAAAGGCACCCAAAAACTCTTTTTCAGCTATGAAGCCATTGTTCAGGTTATAAAACTCCAGTATGTGCTTCTCCTTAAAATTACAATGATCTCTGATGTTGCAGTGCTGTTGTATTGCAATTATTCCCTTCTCTAATAAAATTCTCTACATAGACACTTTTTTTTTTTAAGCTTTGATTAAATCTCACAATTTATCAATTTCCTCTGAGATTACAGGATCCTAGTATAAGAGTCCATCCTTTTTTATAATACTCCTAAAGAGCTTCTAGGACAAAGAACTACTTCACAAGGGAGTTAATTTTCACAGAAATCGCAGAATCATAGAATCAGTCAGGGTTTAAATGGAACACGAGGATCATCTAGTTCCAACACCCCTGTCATGGGCAGGGACAACCTATCCTAGACTAGACTGGACAGAGCCTCATCCAGCCTGGCCTTAAATACCTCCTGGGATGTTTACCCAACCACCTCCCTGGGCAACCAATTCCAGGGTCTCACCACTCTCATGGTGAAAAACTTCCTCCTCATGTCTCCCCACCTCCAGCTTTGCTCCATTCACTCTAGACCTGTAAGTACTCAATAGCCTCAAAAGTCCCTCTCCAGCTTTTCTGTAAGCCCCCTTCAGATCCTCGAAGGCCACAATAAAGTCATCTTGGAGCCTTCTCTTCTCCAGACTGAACAGTCCCAACTCCTTCAGTCTGTCCTCATAGGAGAGGTGCTTCAGCCCTCTGATCATCCTCATGGCCCTTCTCTGGACACGCTTCAGCATGTCCACATCCCTCTTGTAATAGAGGCCCCAGAACTGGATGCAGTACTCCAGGTGGGGTCTCACCAGGACGGAGCAGAGGGGGAGAATCACCTCCCTCAACCTGCTGGCCACAATTCTCCTGATCCACCCCAGGATTTGGTTGGCTTGTCCCTGGCCTCCACTTGGACATGGACCCTTTGACAGCCACTCTTTGGGTGTGGCCATCAAGCCAGTTCTTTATCCATCTGGTGGTCCAGCCATCAACCCATGTTTCACCATCTTGGAGACCAAGATATGGTGTGGGACAGTGTCAAAGGCTTTGCTCAGGTCCAGATCTATTAATGTTGTGACCTGTTCAGAAGGCCATCATGTTTGTCAGGCAGGATCTGCCCTTGGTGAAGCCATGCTGATTGGACCCAATCAGCTCTTCACTATTCTCCTGTCTCAGTAGTGCCTGCAGGAGGATCTGCTCCATGATCTTACCAGGCACAGAGGTGAGACTGACTGACCTGTAGTTCCCTGACTCCTCCTTCTTATCCTTTTTGAAAATGGGAGTTGTGTTTCCTCTTTTCCATTCAGTGGAGACTTCACCAGACTGCCAGGACTTTTGGAATATAATAGAGAGGAGTTTAGCAACCTCACCTGTCAGTTCTCTCAGTGCCCATGGGTATATCCTATTGGGTCCCATGGACTTGAACGCTTTCAGGTTCTTCAGGTGATTATGAACCTGATATTCACTTGTGATGGGCAGTTCTTCCTTCCAGTCTCTGCCATTATCTTCCATGACTCCAGGTATGTAGCTGGAGTCCTTTGCAGTGAAAACTGAGGTAAAGAAGTTGTTGAGAACCACAGCATTTTCCATGTCACTTGTGACCATTTCATCTGTTTCCTTTGTGAGGGGTCCCACACCTTCCCTAGCCTTCTTTTTACCATTAATATACCTGTAGAAATTCTTGGTATTCCCTTTGACCTCCCTGGCTAAATTAAATTCAAACTGTGCTTTGGCTTTCCTAACCAGATTTCTAGCTGCTCGGGCAGCTTCTTTATATACCCTCCATTCTAGCCGTCCTTTCTTCCACTCCTTGTAGTTTCTTTTTGTGTGACACTGTGTCCAGGAGCTCCTTGCTCAGCCAGGCAGGCCTTCTAGCATTCTTTCCTGCTTTCCTCTTCATTGGTATATAATGCTCCTGGACACAGAGGAGGTGATCCTTGAATACTGTCCAGCTGTCCTTGGCTCCTTTTCCCTTTAGGGATACTGTCCAGATAGGGCATGAATCCTGCCAAAATTGGTTCAGACCCCTGCTCTCCTCCTCCTGTAGCAAGGTTCTGGGAGTGGCAGGATTGAGAAGACAATGAGGACTGAGCCCCATGGCACATGACCAAGTCAGGTGTCTTATGCTCTCCCTGAAGTGTGTAGTGGGTTTGCAGTGACCTGCCCCCCCACCTTTTTAAACCCCAGCTAAAACTCAGAAAAACACACTGGAAGTTAATAAATGAAGCTTTATATTTACAGCAACGCAAATATACAAGCAAATATTTACAAGATATAACAGATATTTACAGAAATATACAGTAAAAAAGGTAATAAACACACCACACCCCTCCCGGAGACCAAAATCCCCAGAAGAGGGTAACCAAACCCCCCTATCACCTTTCCCCCCTTCCCCAGCCTTATCTCACCACTTGATGATGCTGCAGATAAGCTGAAGATCAGGGAGATCAGTAATAGGAGCAGAAATTAGTCGTTTTAGTGATTTAACTCTGAACCTAGCCAGCAAGACCAAGAGACAAAGGAAAAAGGTGCTGGAGCCAGCATAGACCCAAGCCAGACTGGCCCTCTGCAAGCAGACTGGCTATCTCGATGTTTTGAGAACATTTCTCAAAACAATTTTTTTTCTCTGTCTCAGTGAAACTTGGTGAAGTGACACTGTGTTGTTTAACTCTCTCTCAGCCAATAGTCTAATTTCTCACTCAAATTCTCCAATTAGCTCAAACCAACACAAGTGTTAGGATGGACACCTAGGAACAGAACTTTGAATTCATTGGCCAAAACAATGGACGCTCATGCCCATTGGCCAGTTTCACCCTTCGAAATAGTCTGTTTAAGGAAGAGTGATTCAGAGCCCTTGGCTTCTTTCCTGCTGCTTCTCACCAGGACAGGACATCTATTCGCACCTCTTTCACAGCGGCCATGTGTTTGCAGCATGCATTGCAGCCTACAGCAGCAGCAAGGCAAAACCTTTTTTCCTCCTCTCCTTGGGACACTCTGTACCTATCGTGTCTGTGAGTATAAGTGAGGCTAGGATTTCCCCTGTTTTCAGGTTCCCTGTTTACCAAGTTCTGACTGTTTAAACTGTTTGAGCTTTTGATTTTGTGTTTATAAATAACCTTTGTGTAATTGCCTCTTGTTGACCGAACACCCAAAGAACCTCAGGGAATTTTCCCTGAAATTTTGATTATTAATAATAAAAGTTAATAATAATTAAATATTATTAATAATTCATAATTGGTTATTAATAATAGTAACAGATATTTCTCCTGATACTTTGGCCAGCCGATCCCTGTAGCCATCAAAGTCTGCATGCCTAAAGTCTAGGGTTGTAAGCTTAGAAAATGTCCTCCTGGTTGCCCTGAGGATCTTAAGTTCAACTGCTTCATGGTCACTGCAGCCAAGGCTGTCCCTGAGACTCACATTGGCCACCTTCCCTGTTGGTGAGAACAAGGTCCAGCACAACACCTTTTCTTGTGTTTTTTTTTGTTTTGTTTTGTTTTTTTCTTTGTACAGTATCAAGAAACATTTTACTACCAATATTTCCATTGTCAGATCAGTCCGTATAACTCTGAGACCTAATTCATAAGTATGTTGTTGATCTTTCTTGAAAGATGGTATCTCCTAACTTGAGGGTGAGTTGAGTGGGAATCTATCCTAAATCTAGAGAAGTTAGTGAAACTCTCTATGTCTGTATTGGAATGAGTTCTAATTACTTCCAGGAATCCTGTAGAGGGTTTGCAGGTTATAATTCTTTGTTTCATTGCTGACTTTTTTTTTTTTTTTAAACCCTGAGAGAAACTGCATCACAACGGCCTGCTACATTTTACTGCACTGTCATTCCTCTAAACTAGTCTATTTTAAATGAAAAAAATATAGACTAATTTTTTAAAAATTAATCTGAGTAAGTAACAAGTAAGTGATCGGAAAAAAAAAACAACAACTCTGGAAACCTTCAGATTTCCTTAAAAATGAAATAATTGTTGTAATCATAAGTAGTAGTAGAGTAAAACTAATAGTAGCAATTTTCTAAGATGTCCAAATTTTGCTAAACTGCTCTCCATATTTGAAAGGTCATGGCAGCCTGGTGAAGTTCCTGCTGACTGGAAAGAAGGAAAGGAGGATGACCCGGGTAACTGAAGACTAGTCAGTCTCACCTCTGTGCCTGGCAAGATAATGGAGCAGATTCTCTGAAAGGCTCTGCTAAGGCAAACGGAAAACAAAGAAAAGGTGATTGATTGGTGTAACCAGCATGGCTTCACCAAGGGCAAATCCTGCCTGACAAATTTGCTGGCTTTTTATGATGAAATCACAGTATCTGAAGGGGGCCTACAGGAGAGCTGCACAGGTACTATGCACAAGGTCTTGTTATGACAGGATGAGGGGTAATGGGTTTAAACTGGAAGAGAGGAGATTTAAACTAGACGTTGCGAAGAAGTTATTTACAATGAGGGTGGTGAGACACTGGAAGGGGTTGCCCTGAGAGATTGTGGCTGCTCCCTCCCTGGATGTGCTCAAGGCCAGGTTGAATAAGACCTTGAGTGATATGTTCTAGGGGGAGGTGTCCCTGCTTACGGAGGGGAGTTGGAACTGGATGATCTTTGAGGTCCCTTCCAACCTAAACCATTCTATAATAAATGGGAGATGACTATCTTGCAATGTAATAAAAAACAAAAATATGTAATTCAAGAAGTCTAGTAAAGACTATAGTTTAATAATATTTATCCATAGAGGATGAACTATGGAGGCACCATGAGTTCTGTTGTTATATTGCATTGTTCCATATGCAAAATAAGTGTTACACTGATGAGAACTAAGGATTTCCAGTGTCTGTCTGTCTTTTCTTTCTTTCTTTCTTTCTTTCTTTCTTTCTTTCTTTCTTTCTTTCTTTCTTTCTTTCTTTCTTTCTTTCCTTCTTTCTTTCTTTCCTTCTTTCTTTCTTTCCTTCTTTCCTTCTTTCCTTCTTTCCTTCTTTCCTCTTCTTCCTTTCCTTCATTTCCTTCCTTCCTTTCCTTCCCTGCTTCTCCAGGTAAACCCTACCTGTGACAAGAATTTCTTCCAGGTGTAATTGGATTCTAAAATGTATTTTGTATTCCACATTAACACAAACAGCATTAAAACTGAGCTTTAAGTAAAGAAACAGAAATAAACACTGTAACAGCAAAAATTTGTGAAATAAGCTCTACAACTTCCTAAAATGGTGAGGAAAATTAAATGTTTGGTTTCTTGTTGCTAGAGAAAGCAAACTTCTACATATTTCGGCAGAGAAAGATGTTGTCTTTGAAGAAAAGGATTAAATGATGGGATGACATCAGCCTGCTTCTGTAGAAAACAGATAAAGAAGAATTAAAATCCATTTATGCACCATGCTTTTTGTAAGCTGTATTGCTTGAAAAGCTACAAGTGAAGTTGTTAATATCAATAGAAAATGTCACTAACTTCTCCATGCCCATATAAGCATGACTGAAGCCTGATTAGACTTTAAAATAAATACTAAAAGACTTCATACACTTTAAGCTTCCTAAACAAGACCTCAAGATCTAATGAAAACGGAATGCTTAATTGGTTCATGAAAAGTCCTAATGAAATGCTTGCCAAATTTCCAGGAAGAAAACTCTGCGAAACTTCCTTTGCCTTTAACTATGCACACACAGACACATACACACACACATTCCTCAAAATGTATATATCCAAACACTTGACTAGATTTTTTTTACTTTCACATGGTATATATTTTTGTCATTTTTTCTTTAATAATCATTTAAATTTTGAGTTTCTGTGAATTGTGCTACATAGGTCAAATGAACGTTGTATATACATTTTTGCAATGGTGTTACTGTTTTGTAAAGTCATAAAAATTTTGGCCAAGAAGCATGTGATACAATCAAAAAGAAATCCGAGTGAATTTTTTTTTTTTTATTTTAATTAAACTATGATCAGACATTAAGGCAGAAGCCTAACCTCTGATACACACATTGAGAGTATGTACCTTTAGTAGCTTTGAAATCCAGGAATAATTTCATGCAGCAGCTAGCTCAACCATCAAACTTATCAAGTTTGTATCTATTCTTGTGTTAGTTTTCAGAATAATACGAAGAAACTTCATATTCTTCTGAACCTGAAGAAGACTTCATATAACTTCTCTGTGTTGAATGGGCTCTGGTAAAATTGTAAATGGAAATTTCTAGAACAATTACTTGGAAACAATGACCCAGGAGATTATAAATTAACATAAACTGAAGCCTAAAGCCTTCATTCTATTAAAAATGTTGAATCTGTTTGTTTGGCTTTTCTGAATAGGTTCTCTATGTATTATGTAATAACAAATAAGTTGCTAGTGAGCTAATGAATTAATGGCAGCTATACAAATAATTATCTAAATCCACTTAAGTCTAATATTCAAATGAGTTTAGAAATGTAATAGACACAATTATCTCTACCTTAGTATAATAAACAAGCAAACAAATAAATAAATAAATAGGATTTACACCTTTACCTTTTTTTTATGTGATTGTGACCTGATTGCACTTTCTTACATGCATAAAGATTAACACATTTGCTTAAGTAAGTTCTTTTATTAAACCTTTGTTTCAGTTGCTGCACGTTTCTTAGATACTGAAATACAATGTTCTCATTCAAGTCTGAGCAACCAAGTGATATGCATAATTGCTAATTATGAAGTATTAAGTATGAATATTAATAAATTATTTACTATTTTTATTAATAAAAAATATTTTCCTAACTTTTTTTCAGGTCCTTTTGTGCTCGTACACATTACATAATGTGTGCAGTACAGTACATAACAGTACAGGGCAGTACCAAATAATTTCAAACAAGTTAGCAAAACTAGCAAAATGCAAACAGTAAGCTTTTGGAAAGAAATTCTTGCAGGGCAATATGCCACTTGCCTTCTAGGGGGACTCCAGAGGCTACTCTCTGCTAAAGCAGAACTTTAATTACAGAGTAAGCAGAGAACTTATTAAAAGGAGATATTCTAGAACCCTTTCCTCACAGATTAGTATCTCTGCAATCTTTCTGGATCTGCATTATAGTCCAGACAGTGCCCAGAACACTTGGAGGGGTGCTGTCATTGGGAAATCTCATTTGGAAATTTCCCAGGACCTCCACAGGATGTTGGGGCTTGCATGTTCTTCTAACCTGGTCTTAATCTATTCTCAGGCAGACAATTATCCTTCTCAGGGTCCCTGGTCTTGGCACGAAGGTTCCCAGGTGTGCAGGCAGACATGATGTCTTGCAATTTGGCAGTAACTAGCTTTCTCTCACCATGCAGGCTACGGTGAAGTCTGAGTAAGCAGGCTCACAAGCTAAGAGCAGCTTACTCACTTTTCAACAGCTGTAACTGCTAGTGGCAGTAATGAAGCTTGCTCAGATGCACTTGGCTTTCCTAGTCTTATCCCTTCTGCACAATCTAGGCTGTCATTACCTGCTGACTGGGTTGTTCACACTAAGGCTGGCCAGTTCTGGGTGGCTTTCAGCAAAGACTCTTGTCTACAGTGTGAAGGGCACTTATGCTTCTCTCTGGGAAACTGAAGCATGTCCAAATTGACAGCTTGAAGCATTATAGTCCAGACAGGCCAAGTCTTGAAGTAGCAAGGCTGGATGTTAAGCATCAAGGCTTGGTAAGGTGAAAAAAAGGCATGGTGTATCAAGGCGAGGCAAGGCATGTTTTTACAACTTCTAGCCTACTTTTATCAATTGCTTGAGTCTTAATTGCTCCAATGGGTAACTAGATTAATGTATCAGAATGACACTTTGTCATAACTAACTGTATTAAATGAAACTATGGGCTTGCTTTACCCAAATTTGAGAAAACATAAGCCTTGCACAAGTTAGACACAAGCCAACTGTATGTACCTTGTTTACCACAGGATATAAACAGGAGCAAAACAAGTCTAGGCAAGCCCTGGTCCTAAAACTCAGTGGCTACAGGTTCTTTGTCCTCTTTCCCACAACTCTCCCCACTCCAGAAGTGGAGACGGAGCAGATACAATACCTGGACATGCCAGGATGCAATATTTGGCCTATTTTTGGCATACCACCGCAATCTCTCAAAAAACACAAAAAAACCCCTCAAGATATGACTTCTGAAAAAATTGAAACTATAGTTAAGTAGACTTAAAGCACTTAAACCTACTGTGATTAACTGGAAACATAAAAATCAGCTGCGGATACCCAGAACCACTTTCAGTTATGCCACACCTATCCAACCCATTCCTAGCTACAAAGAATTATGCAGCTATCTGTTAAAATTTTAAAACCTGGAGATGTTTATCTGTATTCTGACTTTGTGTCTGATTGGAACAGCTCTAAACTGCCTCCTTTGAGGGATTTAGTAATATACAAAGCAAAGCAAAGTCTGTATTTTCTTTCAGGTTATTAAACAGATCAATCTCCTGAGAGACTGAAATTTCAGGTATGTCTGTTTCAGTCAGTGTGTAATTTTACTTTAAGAATATAATGTACAGAGAGTTGTCTCTTTACAATCAAGAGGTTTATGGACTCTCTGAGAAATGTGAATATATTTTTTTTAAGTCCACACAGTAGGGCATCTAGACACAAATTGCTGGGATTTGGGTTTCACTGGTTTTTGTTGTTTGGTTGTGGGAGCTTATTTGGTATTTCTTGGTTTTCTGTTTGTTAGTTTGGTTTTTTGGGGGTTTGTTTGGGGTGTTGTTTGGGTTTTTTTTCTCTTTTTTTTTTTATTTCAGTTGCAATTCAATAGCCAACTTGAGAAAATATCCTTAAAAGAATTATTCTGATATTAAAATTCTTAAATTTCTGTTTATTCTTATTTCTTCCTAGTCAGATTGAAGAGGAGGAAAAAAGCTATTCTGTATGCAAATTCTGACATCTCAGACTGTCAAAGATGCTTCTTTTATTAGATTTTTTTTTTTAATGTGTGTGTATATATATATATATATATATATATCATGGTCACCAAATGGCTGAGGAGCGCCCCCTGGGG
>VWZI01019809.1:218203-231559 GCA_013396835.1 Psilopogon haemacephalus
AGAGTTGGGGCTTTTCAGCCTGGAGAAGAGAAGGCTTCGGGGAGACCTTATAGCAGCCTACCAGTGTCTGAAGGGGGCCTACAGGAGGGCTGGGGAGGGGCTGTTCACAAGGTCTTGTAATGACAGGACGAGGGGGAGTGGGTTCAAATTGGCGGAGGGGAGATTTGAACGGGATGTTAGGAAGAAATTCTTCACAGTGAGGGTGGTGAGGCACTGGAACAGGTTGCCCAGGGAGGTTGTGTCTGCTCCCTCCCTGGATGTGTTCAAGGCCAGGCTGGATGAGGTCTTGAGCGTCCTGATCTAGTGGGAGGTGTCCCTGCCTATGGCAGGGGGTTGGGACTGGATGATCTTTGAGGTCTCTTCCAACCTAAACCATTCTATCATTCTATGACAACCCTGGTAACTACAGACCAGTCAACCTGGCAAGATCATGGAGCAGATCCTCCTGAAGGCTCTGCTAAGGCACATGGAAAACAAATAAGAGGTGATTGGTAGTAACCAGCAAGGCTTCACCATGGGCAAATCCTGCCTGACAAATTTGCTGGCTTTTTATGATGAAGTCACAGAAGCAGTGAACAAAGGATGGGCAACTGATGTCATCGACATCAATCTGAGTAAGGCCTTTGACTCTGTCCCACTGACATCCTGGTTGACCAAACTGAAAAACATGGACACGATGTGTGTACCATTCACTGGATAAGGAATTGGCTGGACCATCTCAGACAGTGGTGATCAAAGGCACAATGTCCACCTGGAGACAGTGACAAGTGGCATCCCTCAGGGGTCAGTGCTGGAGCCAGTGCTATTTAACATCTTTGTCAGCGATATGAGCAGAGGAATGGAGTACACCCTTAGCAAGTTTGCAGATGACACTAAGCTGTGTGGCACAGTCAACTTGCTAGAGGGCAGGGATCCCATCTAGAGCAACCTGCATGAGTTGGGCCCATGCCAACCTCATGAAATTCAACAAGGCCAAGTGTAAGGTGGTGAATGGCTAGACAGTAGCCCTGAACAGAGGGATCTGGGGGTCTGGATTGATGAAAAGCTCATCATGAGCTGACAATGTGCATGTGCAGCCCAGATAGACAACCATGTCCTGGGCTGCATTAAGAGAAGCATGGCCAGCAGGGCAGGGGTGTGATTCTCCCCCTTTACTCTGCTCTCGTCAGACCCCACATGGAGTGCTGTGTGCAGTTCTGGAGGCCCCACCACAAGAAGGACATGGAACTGTTGGAGAGAGTCCAGAGGAGGGCCACAAAGATGATCAGAGGGCTGGAGCACCTCTGCTATGAGGACAGGCTGAGAGAGTTGGGGCTTTTCAGCCTGGAGAAGAGCAGGCTTCAAGGAGACCGTATAGTAGCCTTCCAATATCTGAAGGGGGCCTACAGGAAGGCTGGGGAGGGACTATTCACAAGGTCTTGTAATGACAGTATGAGAGGTAATGGGTTTAAACTGGCAAAAGGGGAGATTTAAACGGGATGTTAGGAGGAAGTTCTTTACAGTGAGGGTGGTGAGACACTGGAATGGGTTGCCCTGGGAGGTGGTTGGGGACATATCCCTGTAGGTGTTCAAGGCCAGGTTGAATGAGACCTTGAGTGACCTGTTCCAGTGGGAGGTGTCCCTGCCTATGGCAGGGGTTTGGAGGTCCCTTCCAACCTAAACCATTCTATGATTGTATGAGAGATCTCAGAAAGTCATCTGGTACAACCCACGTGTTCAAGCAGAGTCACCTAGAGGCAGTTGTTAAGATCCTTGTCTAGATGGTTCTTGAATATCTGCAAAGAAGGAGGATCCACAACATGCCTATGCAGTCTGTGCCAGTACTCAGTCACCCATCCAGTAAATTTTTTTCCCTTGATGTTCAGAAGAACCTGATGTGTTTAAGCTTATGCCTCTTAGCCATGATCCTAAAGCAGCCCAGGATGCCACTTTGCCGGTTCTTTGTGTCAAGACCACATTGCTGGCTGATATTCAATATGATGTCCTCCAGGAGTCTCAGATTCTTTTCTGATAAGTTGCTTTCCATCTAGGTTGCCCCCAGCATATAGTGGTGCCTGGAGTTGTTCCTTCCCAGGTTTAAAGTCTTGAACTTCCTCTTGGTGATCTTAATGAGGCTCCTGTCAGTCATTTTCTTCAGGCTGTCAAGGTCCTTCTAGATGGCAGTATGAGCCTGTGGTGTGTCAACCACTACTCCAAATTTTGTGTCTTCTGCAAACCTGCTGAGGATACACTCTGCTTCATCATGTGGATCATTAATAAAGATGTTAAACATCACTGGACACATTATTGATCCCTAGAGTACACAAGAAGTAATTACTAGTGAGTCCACTAGATTCTGTTCCACTAAACACTGCCTTCTGGGCCTGGCCATTCACAGTAGAGGCTGACCAGCCCATAGTTCCCTGGTTGATTCCTTCTTATCCATTTTGAAGATGGGGATGACATTTGCTTTTCTCAGCTGTCAGGTGATTGTTGCAGTTGCTGTGATAGATAAAAGATCATCTAGAAAGGTCTCATAAAGACATCTGACAGCTCTGTCGGCAGTTGCGAGTGCATCATATCAGAGCCCATGGACTTATTGATGTCCAGTTGTTTAAGTAGTCCCTGACTTAAGTATTCCCTCTTCCACTAAGCTTATGTATTTCCCTTGCTCTTGCCTTTCCTCCTTATCTCTAGGACATAAGACCCCTGAAGGCTGTTGTTGCTAATAAAGACTGAGGCAAAGAAGGCATCTACTACCTCAAAATTTTCCACATCCTGTGAAACTAGGTCCCACTTGTCTCATTGAACAATGTGCCCACATTTCTCATTTGTCTTCCTTCTGTCTCCTATGTAGTTAGAGAAGTCCTTGTTATTTTCTTTAACCTCCCTGGTCATTCAATCCCACTTGGGCTAAAATACTCTCCAGATAGCTGGACAGTGTTTGTGCATTCCTCTCAGGTTACATGTCCTTATTTCCATCTTCTGTAGGTTTTCTTTTTAGGTTTTCGTTTCTTCATGTGTGCAGGCCTGATATTTTTGCCTGACTTCTTGTTCATTAGGTTGGACTACACTTGAATATGGAGGATGTGATCACTGAATATTCATCAGCTTCCTTGAATCTCTCTTCCCTCCAAGAGCACTCTTACAAGCAGATTTTTGAAAAGGGAAAAATTTGCTCTTCTGAAGTGCAGAGTCGTAAGCTTGCATTTCATCTTCTTCTCTGTCCTCAGGATCCTAAACTCCACCATCTTATGGTCACTGCAGCCAGGGCCTTGCACATGTTCACATTACCAATGAAACTCTCTTTGTTGATGACTGTCAGCTCCTGCAGAACATCCTTTCCCGGTTGGAGAAGGAAGTTATCATCAATAAACTACAGGAACCTCCTGGATTGTTTATGCCCTAGATTTATCATCATGATGATAGGATGATCTATAGTCAGATGACATGTTTGTAGGTAAGACATCTCTTAAACCATTGTAATTGTCTTTCTACTAATCATGAAAAATAAGAAATACATTGATTATAGTGCAATAATTAGGTTTAGAAATAACTTTTTGGGACAACAACTGTAGAAACTGATGATGGTAAATTTAAGTTGTCTGCTAGGCCTGAACTCTGAGATGAATCTGCAGTTATGGGACGACATGTTACAGAAGGTGTCTGTCGTGGTTTTAAAGCCAACAGAATGAAGCTCTCAAACAAATTGGAGAAGGAACAGAATTCTATTTTGGATAGAGAGACACAGGAAGAAAATTACAAAAGCAGATACAGAAATCATAGCAAACCCCTTGAATTTTTTCCCCAACCCAAAACTAAATCTGTAATCTCCAGTGCTCCAATCCTTCCCCTTCACACCTCTGTCATCCACAGGCCCCAAAAGAGGCCTCCTTCTTTCATGTTTGTCCCAATAATGCAGTTCTGTCCAGACACGGCTGGAGGGGGAGGAAAGGAGAGTGAGCTGGCATTACCATGAGCTTATAAAGAGATAGCAGAATTATGAGATTGAATAACAATTTCATCTAGTCCCTAAAGGATTTTTAACCCTATAGTTCCCAACCTGGGACAATATCAAACTTCCAATTGCTTCTCAGTGTATCACAGGCAATACAGAACTAACCATGATTCATTGGTGCCCATTCATGAAGTAATTAATCAATTGGAAGGTCAGAATATCAGCAAGACTCATTCAACTTTTGAAAGTCCAATTAGGCCTGTGTGAAAGCTAAATGGAGACTGACATTTGACAGTCGACCTCTGTGATCTGAATGAGGTAATACCACTCATGAGTATGCATTGGTGTGTACAGGCATCGTAGGGAGCGAGCTGAGCATGCCAATTCTACCTTGATTGGGTTGATAGCCCTTGTGTCTTCCCTGGCACATGGCTCATTATCTCCTACCTCTGTTGAGACAGCTGTACATATACATTGTGTTTTACTCTTCTAGAATGTAGCTTGCTTGCAAACATAGCTTCATTTTGTTTTCATAGAATCATAGAGTCAGTCAAGGTTGGAAGGGACCACAAGGATCATCTAGTTCCAACCCCCCTGCCATGCCCAGGGACACCCTACCCTAGATTAGACTGGACAGAGGCTCATCTAGCCTGTCTTTAAACACCTCCAGGGATGTGGCCCCAACCACCTCCCTGGGCAACCTGTTCCAGGGCCTCACCACTCTTATGGTGAAGAACTTCCTCCTCACATCCAGTCTGAATCTAATCCCCTCCAGCTTTGCTCCATTTCCCCTAGTGGAGCAAACGTTTTCAAACCTTTTTGAACCTTTTCAAACTTTCTGACCTAGTCTTGTGATTTATTTTGGGGGCAATTTCAACCCACCACAGTAATTAAAACATTAGATCTTTAATTAAATGTTTTTCAGTTATTATAAATGATGGTTGATACTTTTGCTATAGTTAATATATCTTTACATTGTTCTAAATAAAAACCCCCAAATTATTCTGAAAGCATATTTTATTACTAAGAATTTGAAAAAAATCAGTCAAATTCAGTCTTTTGAAGAAAAAACTTTATCATGGAATAACCAATTCAAAGAAATTGCAAATTGAACTAACTTCATGAACTCAAATCTTGTCCTACACTTTGGAAAATTTAAAATATAATTTATAGGAAAATGCCTTTAATGATTATCTTTTTCTGTATAAATGCTGCCTTAGCTTTGACTTTGGGATAACATCAACAAGTCAAGACAGTAGAGGACAAAACTTTAAGACAGGAGGATGGATATGACTGGAAATTTGTATGCTATGAACATTCAAGGAGACACAAAATGTGTTGCTAAAGCTCTTTGAAAAGTTCTACAATGAGATTTTATGAAAATCTGAAAATTGCTCAAATTAGTACTTGAGTTATAAAACCAAAATTACTACTATTACTAGAACACAAGTAATGACATATACTGATACTTGGAAACCACCTCTTTTAATTCTGTTTCTCTGCTCACACTTCTATTCATGCTACTTCTCAGTCCTGAGTTTCACAGTCTATTTTTTTCTGTAATTACTTATGAGTTCTGTTCAGTATGCAACACCATACAGAGCTGCAAAGAGATAAAAGTTTTGAAACGGGTCTAGTAAAGAAAGGCATTTCAACTTTGCATTCCAGCAAATTCTACTTGATAAATAAGAAATTCTAGTATTCCTCTCCTTTGTTTATGCTCATAATGTTTGAATATAAAGTTTAACAAAACCCCGAAAACCTCTAGAACTTTAAGGATTTTTTTTTTGTAACCTCAGTTAAGTGGGAAGACAGAGCAGAGACATAACTGTCCTTTGAAGCCTATCCATTCTGCATGAAAATATTTCAATTTCAATTGACATAAAAGCAAAAAAAAAGAAAAAATTTAAAGCTTGACCTTTTTTTCTCAAATTTCAACATGAAACCCCAGTAGCCTTACACTTTTAAACTGGAAGAGACTATTTTGACCATTTGGTCTCACACATATTACAGAGAAGTGCAAATCCTTCAGTCAAACAATAAATTCCATTCAGACTAATACTATATGAGTTCATTGGGTCAATTAAAAAAAAGAATCACTTCATTGCAAGAATCTTTAACAAAAAGTGTACCTGCTGCCAAATGGAAGCTCACAAAGCTGACATTCTCCTTTAAGGCTTTTGACAGTTACTGTTATGGGAAAGGGTCAGGAGTCTGTGTGGTAAGAATAGATACATCAGGAAAAAAAATGGTTTGAATCTACTGATTTGTTACACTTTTAGGTCCATTATATTTAAGCTTGGATTAAACCTGTTAAAATTTGTAGGTAACAAATGCCATTAAATGCTTTGCTAAAATGGATAGACTGGTGAACTGGGATTTAAGGTATTTGTTTGGTTTTTTTGGTTTTTTTTTACAAAATATTGACAACATTTTTTTAAATTTAGAAAAAATAAAATTCCTTCAAAATGCAGTAACAGCAAATTAGATACAGTAAACTTGAATCGTTCTTATTATAATTCCCTTTTTAATAAGTATACTTATTGTAAAAGCATTTCACAATTAATATAAGTGTAAAGACTATTAATGAAGCAATAGTAATATAATTAACATAGTATTGGCTTTGTCTTCTTTGGCTTATTGTGAGCTATGTGAATTGTGTCCATTCCTATCACCCAATCACAAGGTCTGTATGCTTAACAAAGCCTCAAGGTCTAGGAGCAAGATAAATATTTCTGTTTACTAAACTTTGCTTTAAGATAAATAAGCCAACTCATAACTGGAAAATAGGACCAAATCCAAGAATAAAATATTCCTTACTGTGAACAATATTTTCTTAGTGTTTCTTCCCAAAGAAAGGTACATGAGCAAGGAGTAAAGAAAGTTGCTGACTCGTCTTCTATATTCATGGATCACAAAGAGTATTTGTGTTTAGTTTTATATTTATAGTTATTGATTAAATGTGGAGTTTTGTTTGATGGTTTTACTTTAATCCTTTAAATGCTATACCAAGAATTTAATGTATATTTTCTGTGATTGTTATGAGACATGACTGTGAAGCTGCCCTTAGCTTTCGATTATATTCTCAAAAGTCAGAAGGGTTTATTACTTCACAGGAGGGCATTCTTGCTTTCATTTTTGAAGTGAGATGATATGCTTTTAAAGTATCTTTTCCTTGATATAGAGCACCATTTTTTTAAAAATAAAATAGCTGGAAGATTATTCAGTTTCCATAAGATGCTGTAGATTTAAGGAAAGTTTAAGCCTTCATGATAAGTTATTTCACTACATCCATTTATTTTGATTATGTAAATGCAGTTACCTGGTAGCATTTTTCTATTATGAGTGCTAGATTAGAATCAATCCATAGGTATGTAGATATCCACGAATACCACTGTTTCAATATTCCTGTACTAATCTTCTGTGAATAAGTGTTTACTAGAGAAAATCTAAAATACATATATTTGGCTATCTCTTCAGACTGTATCAAAGCCTTAGAAATTTGTGAAAATCTGTGTACAATATTCAGAATGATGAATATCCAAAGAAACCATTATAAATATTTCAAACGGATGCAGTAATAAAAGAAAAGAAATTGTAAATTATGAGAAAATTCTCATCTTATTTAGCAAGGTCTTTAAAAGTGTTTTTGCATAATATTTGTGTTATATGTGTATGCTCACATAGAAAACAAACACAAAAACCCAACAAAACCACACAATCCAAAAACCACACAATTCAAAACTTAGAGGATACTTGAGAGTGGCCTTCCAGGACCTGTCATGATCCTTTTGGGAACAATACATTTACTGCAGTCCAAATAACATTAGTATCTGTTGCCCTCTGTTAATCAGGTTTAGATTCCAGGAAGTTTTCAAACACGTGTAAAAATTCTGTTATGAAGTAGAGCTATCTGCAGCCTCTGGAGGGATAGTAAGTATGATATGCAGGCTGGCAGATATCACCATTACCAGAAGGATGGAGTAATCTATCTGGAAGTCCTTGCAGTATCACAACGTGTTGTTTAATAACAACAAAACAAGTAAACCTCTTTTGTAGTGAGTCTGCTGTTGATAGGTTCTTGTTAGACCTGCTGAGAGCACAGGTTTTGGAGAGGGTTTATGAAAAGCCCTGGAATGTAGCAAGTTTGTGTAGCCAGGGAGTTCTTAACTTGAAAGCTGTGGGAGTCCAAGCCTCACCTTCATTTCACATTAAGAAAAAAAAGGGGAAAAAAAAAAAAGTCTGCCTTTTATTCATTGCTTTCAAAGTAAACTAGGTTTGGACTTTCTAGATGAGCTAGATGCTAAATTAAATACCTGGTCCAGATAATTGGATTTATCCAGATAACTAGTACATATACTATAAGAAAAGTGTAGACACATCCATAGCTTTTACTTGGCTATTTCTCAGTCTCACTGAATCCTGGGAAAGAGGCAGGATTGTCTCTGCTTGAGTGATAGAAACTAAGTTATTAAGGAATATGTAAATTTTTTATATACAAAGCAGACTGAAAAGTCATGAAGTAAACAATTTTTTTGTTTCAACACTCTACAAGAAAATAGAGCTTTAATCTGATAAACATATGGGTTTCCAAAAGTAAGAAACTAATACTCGCAGTTGCAGGTGCATTTTAGCATAATATTTGCAAATTTTTTGTGGGTTTTTGTATGAAAATTTCCTTTTTTTTTATTAACCCCCCCCCCCATAATCACGCTGCTTTGTTTCCACTCACTGTTCCTCTCGGTCTTCTTTTACAGTCTCCTGGTTTCTGGAACTCTTACTCTGACATTAATTTATCAAGTTTGAGGGTTTTTTTCCCTAGACAAATACTAATATGTTTTGCTTCAGCATCTTATGTATAATTTTTGCTTTAAGCAACTATCTTTACTGGCCAAAACATTAGGCTTCTTGTGGAATATGGCTCATGCTTATTCTAAGAGTTGAGACTTTTTTGCGGTAGCTTGACAATACTTCACACAGCCCCATCCATTTTTTCCCACTGCAACAATATTATTTTAAAGAGACATGTAATTGTGTTGCATTTTGAAAGCATGGTAAATTATGCACAATCAACAGAGCAATTATGTGACACTGCAAAATGTACAACTAACGAAAATGTAATCACCAGACCTTATCATTTTAGCCAAAGTTCTAATTTAATAATACAGTTTCATATTCCCAAGAGCCTTCCAACATTTATTTATCATGCCAATTTCCATTACCTAATCCAAAATAATTATGTTGACTCTTCTAAATTATACTAATAGCATCCTGAAAAGGTCTACTCTTTCAAAAGGTTTATGACAATGTACACATATATATCACATTAATATGTGCTTGCTGTAGTATATCTCATTAACAAAGGTTCTTAGAATTTATATTTTAACCTTGAAGATGTACTCTTCTGTGACAAGACCACAGATTCAGATGGTTTCTTACCTTCATTAAACAAAGTCTGCATCAAGAGCACAGGACTGTCATCTATTTTCTTCACTTCAGTTATGATATGATTTTCATTCTCTTCATGCCCCACTTAGGAAACTCAGTTCAGTTTGAAACTTAAGATTTTATTTTACACTAAAAAAAGCACAATACAAAGCTTCCACAATTATTAGGAAAATATTTCATAAATATTGCAAGATTTGGCCTGAACTACATAAATGGATTTCTGACAGAACATCTTTTCATGGAACCTTTCCACTAGCTGGAGAAGGGAGAGAGATGGAAGTGAGCTGTCAGAAAATTTGAGTGTAGTTTGTTCTTAAAACACACATAACTCTAATTTGAGCCATTTCACATAACTATATTCCTAATCTCCTCTTCCTTTTCTCATGAGGCACCATACTTATCCACTCTCCTTTAAATAAGTATGGAAAGTGCAAACAGTTGAAGAGAACTTCCTTCACACCTTTCTTTTGTTACATAGATTTTTTGGAATAGCAAGATTTTAATAAATGATCTTTGTAGCTAGAGAAGAACATCTAATCAGCACTTTAAGCTTCACCATGCTTTGTTCATCATCTCCATAGTAGCCACTAAGTCACCAGGATCACAAAACCTTTTTAGTGATCTAGGCTAAGCAGAGCATCCAGGTTATTTTGCCCTTATTTCAACTCAAATCTCTAAATGAGCTTCTCTGGTTAAGTGATAAGTATTTTATTCTTCGCAAAACATTGATGCATATATCTTTTTTATAAACAACCAGTGATAATGATATTTAAGCTTTCCAAAATTCAAAACATAGATCAGCTTTTCTCAGAACTTTCTCCCAGTTAAATCTAATAGTTGAAATGCAAATAATGTCTTTACTTTCCAAAATGGGATGCTTGGTTTCCTCATTAGTGACATACCTTCCTAGTCACCCAGCAAGCTGTCAAAAGTATTACAGTGTTCCAATTTGCATTTATAAAATAAGATCCTTTTCAGCATGGTGAACTCCATCTCCAGATATTAAATACTTCAATTCAATGAAAGCACATACATGTTAAGAAGAAGTTAAAATGCTTTCCAGACATGGGCAACAATGGTTATAGTTTTCAGTACTGGGATCATAAAGAGAGATCAACTAGTATCAACGAAAAACTCCTTTTTAATAGGGCTCTTTTAAATAAGCAGGAGCTATATTTTTAATTTCATATTATATTGATAATTACACTAACATTGTGTCTTTTGTAATCATTGTACTGCCTTTGTCATGATATAGTCCTAAAATATGTGATAAGTTCCATGAAAAATATAGGGAACAACAACAACAAAAAAAAAGCTTTATATTCTTTTAACAACTACCAAGCACCTCAGCTGCTTGTTTACTTGAATTTTAAGTAATTCAAAGGAATAAAATACTAGAGATCATATTATAGAAAATATTTCTATATCTGTTCTATTTATACTGTTTTGCTCAACTAGTACTGCACTTGTTTTGCTGCACAATGCAGCTATTCATTGTATCTTGTGTGCTCCACAACTCTAGCTGATCTCAAGTTCAAGAAAAAATGAATGAAAATATATGACAAACACACATCGTTTCACCTAACATTTTCTTTCCACTTGTCAGTAATTCTAGAAACTAAACCAAACATGTTTATATATTCTAGAACAGGTCATTGACTGTAAGCTAGGACATGACACTAAATCTGTACTACTATTATCTACTTTGGACACAAGCATTTCTCAAATATAAAGGTGTAATTTTTCAGACACAGCATGGATGAATTTGGCTATTAAACTTTGCAAAGACTTCTCATTAGATTACTTTAGAAAGAAACCAACATGCTGTAACTATGTAATCACATAGTTTCTGAAGGAATTGCTTGGGGGATTTGTGCTGTTTTGTTGTCATTTTATTTTGTTTTGTTTTGGTTTGGTTTAAGTTTTGGGGTATTTGTTTGTTTTGCATTATGGTTTTGTTTGTTTGTCTTTTTGTGTTCTCAATTTATGTTTCTACAAGTGAATGTGTAGCCCACACAGCAACATTAATCTATGGACATGAGTACAGTTAAGCAGGTTGTCACAGCAGCCAATGTTAAATCTCACACCAAAGCAGATAACCACACTGCAGCCTGTGCAAGACCCCATGTTCATAGATTCATAGAATGATTTGGGTTGGAAGGTGTAATGAAGGGGTGTTAATTAATGTGATACATTTTTCTAAATTAATATTGTGTGTTATTTTTTATATTCAGAACTCTCACCACCCCAACCACTATTTTTAAATAATAACAAGGTTCTCTTGCAACAATCATGGAAACATTGTACAGATGATTACATAGGATCTAGAACATTTAAGAAATAACTAGCTAAAATATAAACATTTAAACCCAACTGAAGTGGAAGAGAATATACTGCTTACAGTTGATTATACTGATTGTCCACTAGATGGACTCAAGGAAGTTCCTCTCTGCTTATGGCAGAAGGCCTTTGGTAAATTTCAAGAGGCTTTAAGAATTTACTCACAAAATATTATCTCTCCTGACTTGCAGGGCTAGCAACAGGCTAAGACAGTACCCAAATGCTTTCAGGCAATTTTGTCGATTGCCTTGTTGGCCACTGAGGCTTCTGATTCTTCCCAGGCTTAACAGGCTGCTGGGGAAGGAGGCAGATGATCTCTGATTCAGTCCTGATTTCTCTGGACAATCTGTGTGTCCCCTCCGGGACTCCTGGTCTTGGCAGGTGTAGGCAGGATGTCTTTCAATGTGCAGTCTTAGCACTATGTTCTGCTGGCTATGCAGGCCTATCACATGGAGGCATTTTTTTCCTATTCCTGGTAAACTTGAGGCAGGCAGTTTCCAGACAAAGAAACCCAGAGCACAGGGCTTGTTACTACTGGCAGAACTAGCTTAGAGCTTAGCATAGCATAATGCTGCAGAAAGTAATGGCAGAATCACTGCCAGAGATAGCGAGCAAAGGCAGCAGGCAGCAGCAGGCAAGCACAAATAGAATGGCAGTGCGTGTTGTGTTACCTGTTCATCTCTTTTTATCAATACAGCCTGAGACTATGGGCCTTTGGACAAATCAGAATGGCAGTTAGCAGAGCTTAACCATATTAGGTGAAGCCATAGGCTTGCTTTACCCAAATTTGGGGAAAACATAGGCCTTGCATGAGGCAGGCACAAGCTGAGTGTATGCACCTTGTTTACCACAGGATGTAAACAGGCACAAAACAAGTCTGAGCAAGCCAGAGTTCTTAGACTCAGTGGGTCAAGATTCTTTGTCCTTGCTTCTCCTCACAATAGAGAGAGGGAGAGCAGAAAAAAACAAGGACACATATAAGCCTAATTTGGTCTATTCAGGCCTACCACGACAGAAGGTAAATCAAAGATCATCTAGTCCCAACCCCTTTGCCATAGGCAGGGACACTCTCCACTAGAGCAGATTGCTGAAGGCCTCATCCAACTTGGCCTTGAGCACCTTCAGGGAAGGTGCATCCACATCTTCCCTGGGCAACTTGTTCCAGTCTCATCACCTCTAAGAATCTTCCAAGCCTGAGCATTTTTTTCACTCTTTTGTTTAAAGCTGGTATTTCACTCAATTTTTAATCACAATTAAATTCCATTGGTGTAAGTTAAAGTAGTTTCAAATGGTTATGGTAAGAAAGGGTGACAAATTACACAAAATTAATAATTTATATTAATTTTGATATCCAGGCAAAGATTGGTAGTAACTATCCTAACTGTTTATTAACATTAAATCATGCCAGAAAACTTATTTATGTTGTTCAAAACATATGGTTTGGATACTTATACACACAGAGAACAGGCAAAACTAGAACACTTTAAGAAATAGCTAGCAAATGCAAACCTTAAGACTGGAAAGAGGTTCTTTGTTTCATTATACCTCTTGCCCACCAGGGAACTAGAGAGGCTCTTTTCTGCTGCTAAGTGTAGTGGGTTTGCAGTGACCTGCCCCCCCACCTTTTAGAA
>VWZI01019811.1:4610-16060 GCA_013396835.1 Psilopogon haemacephalus
CTGTTCTATTCCTACTCTATTCTATTGTTCTATTTCTTTTCTATTCTATTCTATTCTATTCTATTCTATTCTATTCTATTCTATTCTATTCTATTCTATTCTATTCTATTCATTCTTGTCCTCATTCCATCCCCATCCTTATACCAGTCCCCATCCTTATACCAGTCCCCATCCCTATCTCTATCCCTATCCCCATCCAGATCTATCCTATCTTCATCCTTATCCACATGCACTTTTCCATTCTCATAGCCATCTCCATCTCCATCATCTCCATCCCCATTCCCCAGGCCATCTCATGCCCATCCCCCACCCAAGTCCACCCCTACCTTCATCCTTATTCTCATCCCCTCTGACCCCATTTCCTCGGCCCTCCCCCCCCTGCAGCTCCTTCTCACCCCACAGCACCCCAGAGGGTCACTGGGATAAACCAGGACCTTCATGGAGAATAATGGGAGCAGAAACATCTCCTGGGTAGGGACTGCTCACCCCTGGGTGCTTAGAGCCTTGGGAGCAGGTGCGAGCATGGCAAGGGGCAGCCACAGGTGGCACAGGCAATGGGTGGCACAGGCAGTGGGTGGCACAGGCAGCAGGTGGCACAGGCAGTGGTGGCACAGGCAGTATGTAGCATAGGCAGTGGGAGACATGGCCAGTCGGTGGCACAGGCAGTGGGTGGCATGGCCAATGGGAGGCAAAGGCAGCAGGTGGCACAGGCAGTGGTGGCACAGGCAGTATGTAGCATAGGCAGTGGGAGACATGGCCAGTCGGTGGCACAGGCAGTGGGTGGCATGGCCAATGGGAGGCAAAGGCAGCAGGTGGCACAGGCAGTGGGTGGCACAGGAAGCAGATGACACAGGCAGCAGGTGGCACAGGCACTGGTGGCACAGGCAGTGGATGGCACAGGCAGTGGGTAGCACAGGCACTGGTGGCACAGGCAGTGGATAGCACAGGCAGTGGGTGGCACAGGCAGTGGTGGCACAGGCAGCAGGTGGCACAGGCACTGGTGGCACAGGCAGTGGGTAGCACAGACAGTGTGTGGCACAGGCAGTGGTGGCACAGGCAGTGTGTGGCAGCTGTGCTCAGAGCTGTGTGCCTCGCAGGGCCGGGCCTGGATCCGTGTGGCGCTGATGGAGAAGCGCATGTCCGAGTACATCACCGCGGCCCTGCAGGACAGCAGGACCACCAGGTGAGCAGATCATGGCCTGGATGGTCACAGCCAACGCCTGGGGCACCCTGGGGGGTGGCACGGGGGTGCTGGCTGGGTGCACAGGCAGCCACGGGTCTCCTGGCAGGCGTTTCTACGACGACGGAGCCATCATGCTGCGGGATGAGTCCTCGGTGCTCACCGGGATGCTGATCGGGCTCAGCGCCATTGACTTCAGGTGAGGACAGGTGGCCTGGTGGGACGTGGGCAAGGCTGCCCCTGGCTGCCCACCCACCCCCTCGGGTTGCCCTGAGCCTTTTGCCCTGACCCTCTCCTTCTCCTCCTGCCACCCCTCAGCTTCTGCCTGAAGGGCGAGGTGATGGACGGCAAAACCCCCGTGGTCATCGACTACACTCCCTACCTGAAGTTCACGCAGAGGTAAGAGCTGGGGTGTCCCCCCAAAGGGTGGGGACCCCATTGCCTGTCCCCCCAGCACCCCACAGAGGCTCGGCTGGGACCCCCAAGTGCACGCCAGCCACTCCCCGTGGCTGAGCCCCTGCCCATCCCCCAGCTACGACTACCTGAGCGAGGAGGAGGAGCGGGGCAGCGTGGAGAGCAGCACGAGTGAGGACAGCTCCCCCGAGCACCCCTACCTGCCCCTGGTCACCGATGAGGACAGTTGGTACAACAAGTGGCGCAAGATGGAGCAGAAGTTTCGCATCGTTTACGCCCAAAAGGTACCAGGAGCTGGGCTGGGGCCACCTGAGTGCCACTTCCTCTGGGATGCTCCAGCGCCTCCCCCTGCATCCCTGGTGGCAGCCACAACCCTTCAGCCTCCTGCCGCGGTGACCGAGGCCTCTCTTTGTCACGCTGGGGACAGCCAGCAGGGAGCTGCTGATGGTGATCTCGTGGCAGGGCTACCTGGAGGAGCTGGTGCGGCTGCGGGAGTCACAGCTCAAGGACCTGGAGGCGGAGAACAAGAGGCTGAAGCTGCGTCTGGAGGAGGTGATGGTGCAGAACCAGCTGGAGAAGAGGGAGCTGGAGGGTGTCATCCTGGAGCTGCAGGAGCAGCTGTGAGTGGGGACCAGCTACTGATGCCAGGCCTGCCTGGGCACCATGGATGTGGGGGGGTCTCTGGAGCCTGGATATACTCTGAGCCCTGGGTGGGTCCCCAGTGCCCTGTTGGCCACGAAGGGCAGGGTTAGTGGTGGTTCCTGACGCCCCATGTGCCCTGCAGGGTGTGATGGGTGGTGAGTTCCCAATGCTTGGGTGTCCTGTATGTCCTGTGGGACACAGTGGGGTCCCAGTGAGCTACATGGGGTGTGATGAGTGACAGCTCCCTGGTACTCAGGCAGGACACAAAGAATCCCCAGTGTCCCATTTATCCTGTGGGATGTGGTGGATGCACCTGGTGGGACAGGAAGGGTCCCCTGTGTTCATTGTGTCCTGTGGTGGTTCCACAATGTCTCATACACCTGGTGGGACACAAAGGGTCCCCTGTGTCCATTGTGCCTGTGGTGCATCCCCAATGTCCCATAGACCTGGTGGGACAGGAAGGGTCCCCTGTGTCCATTGTGCCCTCTGGTGCATCTCCAATGCCCCACACATCCTGTGGGCTGCACCAGCCAGCACCACCCAGCCTGTGCTGGGTCCTGAGCACCCACCCACCTCTGCTGCAGGACGGGGCTGATCCCCTGCGAGAACCCTCAGCTGACCCAGCTCTCCAAGGAGATGGTGACCCCCCTGGTGAACCAGTGGCCCTCACTGGGGACCCTCAACGGCAACGAGAGCGGCTCGGACAGCAAGCTCTACAGGAGGTAACCCCCGCGAGGGGACCAGAGTCACCCCAGCCTGCACCCAGCACCCTAGCACACCTCGGGGAGGGGGGGGAGGGAGTCCACCCCAGGGCAGGGGACACGGAGAAGGGCTGGTGGCGAAGGGCTGTGGTGGCCCTGGGGAGCGGGGGGCAGGGGGGCTCAGCGCCGTCCCTCCGCAGGCACAGCTTCGTCAGCACCGACCAGCTCTCGGCCGAGAACAGCCTCAGCTCCGACTCCCAGCGCCTGGGCGAGGGCAAGCGCGAANACCTCCCCCGCCCCCAGCAGCCTCCATCCCGACGGCAGGGATGCTGCTGCCCCAGCAGCGCAAGGACGCCCAGGGCCGTCCCGGTGAGGTGGTCCTCGTCGTCGTCGTCGTCTCCCTCGCGGTGGGGTACAAAGTCGCAGCCCCAGCGCCGTGACCTTGTGTGTATGTGTCCCCCCCACCTCTCTGTGCCCGCAGGGAAGGACCCCACACCCTCCATGCTGGGGCTCTGCGGCTCCCTGGCCTCCCTGCCCAGCTGCAAGTCCCTGGCCAGCCTCAAGTCCAACGAGTGCCTGGTGAGCGACAGCACCGAAGCCAGCCCAACCCGCAGCCCCAGCTGAGACCCCCGGGGCCCTCGCCGCCGCCCCCCGGCCCGGTCCCCCGGCCCAGCACCACGGCGGAGGACTGACCTCACGTCCCCCTCCCCACTTCTCGCCCTCCTGGGACCGACGAGGGACTTGGCGAACCCACCAGAGGGGGCTGGGGACACACAACCCCCTCCTCATGACATCCTGCCCTGGCTGCACCTTGGAGCCCCAGCCCGGTCCCTGGCTGGAGAAATGGACCTGTTGGGATGAGGGATGCTGGACTGGGACCTACGTGAGCTGGGGAGGGGGTGGGAGGGGGGACCCACACTGGGAGCGAGCGCTGCTGGGGAGCAAGGTGTGAGGGTTCAGGGCCAAAGCTCCTCCAGGGCTGAGGGTTTGCATACAGTCCTGGTGCCCATCCTGCTCAGCCCATGGGCTTTGCTGTACCCAGCTCCCCTCAGGGGCTGCAGTGGGGCGGGCCTGTCCCTCTCTTTGGGGAATCAGCTGTAGCAGCATCCTCAAGACAGAGACAGCTTCCCCCCCACCCTTCCCTGGGTTTTGGTTTGTTTTGGGTGATTTTGATTTTTACTTCACCCCCATCTGCCTTGTTGGAGCAAAAGGAATCAATAAACACAGCAAGAGGAGGTGGCCTCCATAAGCTCCCCCCACAGCCAGTAGAGGGACAGGAACTCCTGTGTGCCCCTCAGACATGGGGCAAGGACAAATGGGGGCAGTTCAGTGAACCTACTTCAGCTCCCCAAGGCAGGGACAAGACCTTTGAGACAGAGGAGGTCACCATCAACCACGGGAAGCTGCTGAGAGGAGTGTAGAGATGTCCTGGGGCTTCCTTCACCCCAATAAAAGTAGAGCAGGGACCTGGTGAATGGCAGCATCATGCCCATGCATTAGGGACACTGCTGTCACCTGTGGGAATGCCTTTCCCAGCCCTCCAGGGAAGGGAAGCCTTAGCCTAAGAGACAAATTATTCCTTTTATTTAAGAAAATAAGAGAACTTGCCCATGGAGGCCCCTGGCAAGCTGAGGCTACCCCCATACAGAGCAGGCTGCTGGGGCTGAGCCTCACGGTGGAGGGACAGGGCAGGGGCAGAGGTTGGCAGAATTCCTGCCAGCCTCTTCCCCCCAGAGCAGCAACAAGGTCTGTCCCCATGCAGGGTCCAAGCTCAGGGTGTGGTAGGGGACAGAGACACTCCCAGCGGGAGGAGGAGAGGTGCAGAGGCTAGAAGAAGGTCCTGACGTGTCCCCATGCCATCAGGGGTGGGTAAGGGGATGCTGTGCGTGACTGATGGCGAGGAGGGGGCAGAGCCTTAGCTGGAGCAGGTGCATGTAGAAGCCCTCCCCACAAGGGTTTGGTCCTCGATGGAGCCCCAGCTCCCCCCTCCTGCTCCCTTGAGTCTCCTGGGGCTCCCCCTCCTCGCCAGGGCATCCACGAATCCAGCAGCAACATCTGTCCAGCCTCAAGGGATGGGCACGGGGGCACTCCACACCCCCCAGCGTCACAGCAGCAGGCACAGATGTCCCCCAGTGCACAGGACAAAGGCACTTGCTCTTTGCACAGCCCAGGGCGAGTCGCTGCTCCCGGGGCAGGGGGGAAGGGGTTGGCACTTGGCCCCCCCAGGGCACTGGGAGCCATTGAGCCCAGGCCTGGCTCACAACCCTGGCAGTCGCCGCTCTTGGTTCAGCTTCTGGAAGAAGGTCTTGCCAAATTCGTAGGTGCTGATCATGATGGCACAGGCAGGTGCCACCTTGATGACACGGGGCAGGAAGCCTGCAAGGACAACCTCATTATAGTCCCTCAGTGAGAGGAGTAAAAATCCTGGGCGGGGGGGGGGGGCTGGGGGAAAAACCTTACCTGCAAACAGCCCCCGGGCCCCAGACTCAGCCCGGATCCGGCGCAGCAGGAGCCAGGTTGAGGAAGGTTTGGAGGCTGTCACTGTGGGGAGAGGGCAGTGGGTGAGGATCCAGAGGTGCACCACTAGGGAATGGCCCCATGAGGCACCTGCCCAGAGCCCACCCTTCTCCTCACCTGGGTGCACCTCGCTGTCTCCCAGCTCAATCTGCCGCTGGGTCTTCACCACGTCGAACGGCAGAGTCAGCACCGCAGCCACCTGCGGGGACGGCAGCCAGGTGCTGAGGGGACCTCACTGTCCCCGGGGCCCTGCTGGCTCTGCCAACACCTCCTGATGCTGTCCCGGCCTTGGCCCTGACCTCCCAGCACTGCCTCTGCCTCTTTCAGGCTCTGCCATCACCTCCCAGCACCACTGAGCCCCATCCCTTGCTGCCCACAGGGACCCTTTGCCCCCTGCTCACCGTTGAGCCCCAAACTCACCGTCCCGGAGATGGCCCCGGATGTGAAGGTGATCATGAAGGTGGCCTCGTCCAGCCGGGCCTTGCTGCAGAGCCACTCCTTCACCAGCTCGTAGTTAAACCAGTAGAGAGCTGGGAGGAGACAAAGCCAGCAGGGGCCAGGTGAGTTGGCACTGGATCCTGCAGGCACCGGGCAGGGGGAAGCACTGGAGCCAGCCCCAGCAAACGCCGGGCAGGGGGAGGCACCGGAGCCAGCCCTACAAGCACTGGGCAGGGGGAGGCACCGGAGCCAGCCCAATGTGCTGGGCAGGGGGAAGCATCCTGGCCCCGCCAAGCGCCGGGCACGGAGAGGCACCAGAGCCACCCCAATGTGCCGGGCAGGGGGAAGCACTGGAGCCAGCCCAATGTGCTGGGCAGGGGGAGGCACCGGAGCCAGCCCCGCCAAGCGCCGGGAGGCACTGGAGCCAGCCCCAGCAAACGCCGGGCAGGGGGGAGGCACCGGAGCCAGCCCCACAAGCACTGGGCAGGGGGAGGCACTGGAGCCAGCCCCACCAAGCGCCGGGCAGGGGGAGGCACCGGAGCCAGCCCCACAAGCACTGGGCAGGGGGGAGGCACCGGAGCCAGCCCAACGTGATGGGCAGGGGGAAGCATTCTGGCCCCACCACCCNGGAGCCAGCCCCACCAAGCGCCGGGCAGGGGGAGGCACTGGAGCCAGCCCCACAAGCACTGGGCAGGGGGAGGCACTGGAGCCAGCCCCACCAAGCGCCGGGCAGGGGGAGGCACCGGAGCCAGCCCCACAAGCACTGGGCAGGGGGGAGGCACCGGAGCCAGCCCAACGTGATGGGCAGGGGGAAGCATTCTGGCCCCACCACCCTCCCCGCCCACCACGGCTCCCACCTCCCAGCGGCGCCAGGCAGCCATACCCGAGAAGGGGACGTCCCTCAGCACGGTGGGTCCCCAGCCCCTCCAGAGGGACAGCCAGCCGTCCTGGGCCACCGCCGACTGGATGCAGGCACCCAGCTCCCGGTAGCTGAGCTGCCGAGACTGCATCTTGGTGCGGATGAGCTCCAAGGGGCTGATCACCGTCACCGTCACCACTGCAAGGGAGGGGACAAGACCCATCACAGCGGGCAGGGAGCCGCGGTGGCGCCGTGCTGGGACAGAAGGGCACCCAACGGGGGGCAGGGTTGGCACAAGGAGGGGGAAGGGTACTCACTCCTGGCCAGGGCACCTGCTAGCAAGGGGATGCAGTGCCCCTGGCTTCCCGTCTGGGCACGCAGATAGTCCCGGAGCTGGTCGTAGGCGGTGAAATAAATGGCAGTGGCTGGCACGGCCATCACCCTGTGGAGGAGGGTGGCTGTGAGGGGCATCCGTGCCCTCCCCAGGGGGGGCTTGGGGAGGATGCCCACATGCCCAGGTAGGTGTTAGCACCCAGGCTCACACCCCAGGCAGGGTCCAAACTCACAGGGTGGGGGGCAGGCCGCTCCACAGGGACCTGATGCCCTCGTGGCGTGTGATCTTCACAAAGGCGTCCTGCAGAGAGCACAGCACCAGGCAGAGGGGGTCAGAGGGGCAAACTCTGCCTGCAATGAGCACCCTGACCCCTGCCCAAGACAGAGAGGCTCCTGCCCACCCTGCCTGTGCCCACGGCCCCTACCAGCGTGCCGGTGAAGCGGGTGGGGGCTTTGTACCAGGCGGTGCAGCCGTTGCCATTCTGGCAGACGTAGAGGTGGTCCATGAGCCCGTTGCAGTAGAGGAAGCACTTCCCTGGGGTGAGGTGGGGTGACAGCATCACCGTTAGACAGGAGACTTTTCCCTTCTGCCCTGTGCCCAAGCCTGTTTGATCCCCAAACCATCAACACCCAAGCCTGGTGGGGAAAAGCCCCAGAGCGAGGTCAGGAGAAGGAAAACACTGCAGCAAGGGTCCAGCCGTGGCCAGACCCACGCCTTTGGGGGCATCCAGCCTGACTGCAGGGACAGCAGCACAACAGGAGCCAGTTTCTGACTTGCTTGCCATCAGCTCTGCTGCCCTGGCACAGTGGGGACCCGTTAGAGGAGCCAGCAGGGCCCCCACGCTGTGCTCCCAGGCCAGGCAGTGCAGAGCAAGCCAGGCAGAAGAGATCCAAAGGGACTTTGACACAGCAACAGGATAGTGACAGGACAGGGGGAACCAGAGCCAGCCAGGCCCCAAAGCAGGGCTGCAGGAGATGCTGCGGGGCTGAGGACAGTCCCAAGAGCCTGAGCCACCACCAGCAGGGAAGCAAACCGGGGCCAGGGCCTGGCAAAGCGAAGCTGCTGGTGGCAGGAGCTGCCCACAGGCCCTGGGCATTACTCACATCTGGCCTGCTGAGCACCCCTGGGCACAGACTGAGCTGGCAACGCTGAAACACACAATGGAGACATGCTGAGTGCTGACATGGGCACAGGCCACCAGCCCAGGCTGGGGCACATGTGTGTGCTGCAGCTCCAAGGCAGGAGAGCTCCGTGGATGAAGGAGCTGGATGCCCCCACAGCCACTTCCCAAATGGTCTCTGCTGTAACCAAAGCAGCCTGCTGGGACCAGCCCCAACCCCAGAGGGAATGAGGCAGATGGTGGGGGGTGGAGGCTGGAACCCATGGGGGTCTCTCCTGCCCAAAGGAAGCTGTGGGGAGCATGATGGAGGCAGGCACAAAGGCAGTGAGAGTTAAGAGCGAGCACCTGGAGCAGGCTGAGCCCTTCCACCCCACCCTCCCCCCCAGCAGGCACAGGGCTGTGGAGTGGGGAGGAGGGAGCCAAGCACCAGTCTGGCTCCCCTGGCAGGGCCCCCCGAGCCCGGCGGGATGAGGGGCCCACGGTGACCTGCCACCTCGGGACGGCCCCGGGAGCTGGACAGCCCCAGCAACTGGGTCACCCCTGTGGGACGGCTGCCAGGGGCGGGGGCGCTGGGTGGAGCCCCCCCTCAGCCTGCTTACCTTTGGAGAAAGGAGTCCTCTGTGCCTGCAGGCGGATCTTCACCACGTCCAGCGGCGTCACTGCAACGACAGCTCCCCTTAGCCACCTCTCACACCCTGCCAGCCCCCCCGAGCACCCTGCCCACCCCCTGCCTGCTCACCGAAGAGGGAGGTGAGGATGGCTCCTGTCCCCGAGGCCAGCATCTGCTGCAGGGGTGTGATGGCCCCGCCGGGGGGGCTTGGCGATGTCTTCTCAGCCATGGTGCTGGCTCCCTGCGACACACAGCGGGGGGATGCTGCTGGAAGAGGAGGAGGAGGGTCCCTGCCCCCCGGGGACGAGCGATGCCCTCCCAGCATCCCCACTCCATGGGTGCAGGGACCAAGCGTCCCACTGCCGGCAGCGCTATCGCAGGGCACAGGGCAGGCGCGGCCCCCACCCTGTAATCGTGCTGCCCCTTTTTGGGGGAGGGGGGGGCACAGCCACAGCTGCTGGGGGCCAGCACGGCCCCGATAACAACCCCCCCCGCCCCGGGCCCCACTGCTGGCTGCCGGCCCAGCCTTGCTNCGACACACAGCGGGGGGATGCTGCTGGAGGAGGAGGAGGGTCCCTGCCCCCCGGGGACGAGCGATGCCCTCCCAGCATCCCCACTCCATGGGTGCAGGGACCAAGCGTCCCACTGCCGGCAGCGCTATCGCAGGGCACAGGGCAGGCGCGGCCCCCACCCTGTAATCGTGCTGCCCCTTTTTGGGGGAGGGGGGGGCACAGCCACAGCTGCTGGGGGCCAGCACGGCCCCGATAACACCCCCCCCCGCCCCGGGCCCCACTGCTGGCTGCCGGCCCAGCCTTGCTGCAGGGGTGGGGACAGCCACAGCCTCCAGCGTCCTGGGTGAAGGAGTTAAAATAAGAGACGGGAAGTAGCAAAGTCCAGAGAGCAGCCGAGCTGAGAGAAACCTCCCCCCAGACCCGGGATAGCAGCAGGACCACGGAGGGGCACCCCCTGCCCCCTCCCCACCCAGCATCCAAGACAGCAGCAGGACCACGGAGGGGCACCCCCTGCCCCCTCCCCACCCAGGCTGTGCCAGCATCCAAGATAGCAACAGGACCACGGAGGGGCACCCTTTGCCCCCTCCTCACCCAGGCTGTGCCAGCATCCCAGATAGCAGCAGGGCCATGGAGGGGCAACCCCTGCCCCCTCCCCACCCAGGCTGTGCCAGCATCCAAGACAGCAGCAGGACCACGGAGGGGCACCCTTTGCCCCCTCCTCACCCAGGCTGTGCCAGCATCCCAGATAGCAGCAGGGCCATGGAGGGGCAACCCCTGCCCCCTCCCCACCCAGGCTGTGCCAGCATCCAAGACAGCAGCAGGACCACGGAGGGGCACCCTTTGCCCCCTCCTCACCCAGGCTGTGCCAGCATCCAAACCAGCGCCTCAAAAGAGGACAAAACCTCCTGCGTGCCTCTCCCCTGCCCCCGCCCCGGCTTGGCAAGGGCTGCGGTCCCCAGGGCCAGCAGCTCTGCCCTCGGGAAGCCGAAGCCATCGCAGCCTTCCTGCGGGAGGGGGACACGGGAGCAGGCAGCCAGAGAGCAGCCTCAGGACCAGCTGCTCCCCCTCGCCGCAGCCCGGGGGGTTGGTCCTCCGTGGCCATGGTAGGAGGGTTCCAGGCTTCAAGAACTCATGGATTTTTAATTTTTTTTTTTTTCCTTTCTAAAGCCAGGGAAATGCAGCAAAAAATTTTAAAAAAATAAATTAAAAAAAGCCCTTCAGCACCTGACTCAGCAATTCACAAGGTCAGAGCAGTCATCAGCCTCCCAGTTACAGGCTTGGGACTCGCTCAGAGCCCACAGCTGTGAGCAGGGATGGGTCCAGCCCGGAGCTCCCTCCACACTGGGTGGGTGGGCACAGGTCCCACTGTTACCTGTCATGGGACAAGTGCTGAGACAGCACAGAGCCCTGGCACGCTCCCCCCGGGCCATGCCAGCCGGTGCCAAACCACGCCAGGGGCAGGGCACCCAGCCCAGCGCTGGATCCCTCCCTCCACACAAAGCCTTATGCAAGAGGTGGTAATGGGAAGGAGGTGGGGGGGAGAGAGGAAATCTTTCTTTCTGTGCGCTGCAACACCTGAAAGGCTTAAACGGAGCTATTTAGACCTGGTATTTGTGCATGCCACAACAAGGCCCCCTCCCCGGGCAGGGGAGCACCTCCCGGCCCCCGGGGGAGGGCTTCTCAGCTGTGTCACAGCTCCTGGCTCAGCTGAGAGCTGCTCTTTTGTCCATCCAAGATTAAAAAAAAAAAAAAAGAGAGAGAGAAAAAAAGCCCTTAAAAAAACATGATCCACACCTCCCCCAGCCCCCGGGGAGGGCATCCCAGGCTGTCACAGCTCCCGGCCCTGCTGAGAGATGCTCCTTTTTCCATCCATGAAAAAAAAGCCCCTAAAAAATATGATCCAAACCCCCCCCCCTAAACCCCGGGGAGGGCATCCCAGGCGGTGCCACAGCTCCCGGGCCAGCTGAGAGCTGCTCCTTTTTCCATCCATGAAAAAAAAGCCCCTAAAATACATGATCCAACCCTCCCCCCCAAGCCCCTGGGAGGGCATCCCAGGCTGTCACAGCTCCTGACCCTGCTGAGAGATGCTCCTTTTTCCATCCATGAACAAAAAAACCCTAAAA
>VWZI01019811.1:55507-79868 GCA_013396835.1 Psilopogon haemacephalus
TGCCTCCTTTTTTTCCCTTTTTTCTCCTTTTTTCTCTTTTTTTCTTCTTTTTTTTTCTTTTTTCTCCTTTTTTTCTCTTTTTTCTTCTTTTTAAAAAAAATTTCTTCTTTTTATTTTCTTTTTTAAAAAATTTCTTCTTTTTTTTTTCATTTTTCCCTTTTTTTTTTTTTTTTTTTTTTTTAAAGCCTTGTAATTTCTCTGTTTAAAATGNTTCTTTTTTTTTTTTTTTTTTTTTTAATGGGTGATTTCCTCCCAGGGCAAGTTCTCATCTTTCCTCGGTAGAGCTTTCTCAACTGGCTTTGTAGCAGGAATTAAACTGCACAGTCATCTTGCTAAGGCTTAAAAAAACCCAGCTGGGTGAAGAGCTCTGGTTACCGGCGCTGGGAGTCTCTCTTGGGTGGTTCCATACATCCAGTGGATTTATTGCCCGTAAACAAAACCGCAGGGGTTGGCTTCCCTGCTGCTGGTAACCTGAGCTTCGTTGCTGGTTTTGCTTGCTCCTGCCTGATTAGGCTAATAGGTGGTTGTTAATCACTGCCAATAGCTGTCCTCAGAACATCAGCTATTAGGGGCTGGCAGCTAAAAGCGATGGGGACCGAGGAGAAGCGCAGCTCCTGCTTCACACCAGTGGGCGGTGGTTGCTGGCAGCAAAAGGAATGCAGATCGATGCACATTAATGAAACCGTCCTGGGTCGCAGCATTGTTTTTTTTTTTCTCTCCTTCCACACTCCAGTGTGAGAGGGACCTGAGAGTGCTGGTGGAGAAGATCCATGGGGCAGCAATGTGCCCTGGTGGTCAAGGGGGACAATGGGGTCCTGGGGGGCATTGAGAAGAGTGTGTCCAGCAGATCGTGGGAGGCTCTTCCCCTCCTCTTCTCTGTCCTGGTGGCCAAGAGGGACAATGGGGTCCTGGGGGGCATTAAGCAGAGTGTGTCCAGCAGATCGTGGGAGGCTCTCCTCCCCCTCTACTCTGCCCTGAGGAGACCTCATCTTGAGTACTGCCTTCAGTTTGGGGCTCCCCAGTTGAAGAGGGACAGGGACCTGCCAGAGAGAGTCCAGCAGAGGGCTACGAGGATGCTGAGGGGACTGAGGCACTGCCTGTTTAGATCTCCATGTTTTGCTTTTGGCTCATATCCACAGGTGAATTTTCCCTGCCCAGGGAGGTGGTGGAGTCCCCATCCCTGGAGGTGTTCAAGAAAAGCCTGGGTGGAGCACTTAGAGCCGTTGGATAAGGCTGGGTGATAAGTTGGACTGGATGAGCTTGGAGGTCTCTTCCAATCTGGCTGGTCCTATTCCTATTTCTATTCCTATTCCATTCCTATTCCTATTTCTATTCCTATGACCTCCTGTGCTTGGAGCCTTGGTACAGCTCTGCTGGAGACTGGTGTCTGGCTGGGGCAGTCCTGTTAGATCCCAGTTTGGCATCTTAGCACTCCCTTCCTGCTGCCCTCCCCTGCTTTGGCTGAGGCAAAGCATCTTCCTGGTGGATTTGGAGGGCTGGAGGCTCTGGGGAGCATTTCAGCACTGCTGTGAAACCCAACAGGGTAATGTGTACCTTGAGCTGTGCCCTTCTGCTGAGGTTTCAGGGCTCATCAGGCAGAGGGAACAAAGCAGACACCTTCCTGTGGTGACTGAAGAGGCTGCTGCTGGCTGCTGGCTTGCGGCAGGATGTGATCTTAAGAGGTCTTTTCCAACCAAACCCATTTGCTGATCTTATGAATTGAGTGCTCCTGGGAACTGGTGGCAAAGCATAGCTGTCTGCTGGAGCCACAGCTGGGAGCACAGCCCCAGCAGGGCTGCAGGCGAGGAGAGTGGTGTCAAGTTCTGCTCAGGGCTTGATGGTTCTTCCTCTCCTCCCCAGGTAACTTGGCCCAGAGACGGAGCAGCAGCGTCAGGAGCTCGCCATGATGGAGGACCACGCAGCTACCCAGGAGAAGCACATCCCATCAGGTGAGCAGCTCCGAGAGGAGGTGGTGCAAAGGACCTGCCCTGTTGCTGACTGCTGGGGGAGGAATGACCTCAGCGTGGAGAGCAGAGCCAGCGTGTGAGGGCTCCTCGGAGGAGAGGATCTGTGCGTCTGGAAGGTTGCTGTGGCTCAGCTGGCTGCAGCCAGTGAGCAGGAGGTGGTCCCCAAGACACTCCGGGGTTCATAGCTGTAGGAGAAGGCTGCTCCTTGCTCAGCAAGAGCAGAACAACCTCTAGTAGCCAGAACAGTGAGGGTCTTCTTGCTGCAGCTTTGCCAGTTTGCATTTGCACGCTCACTCCTCGGTTTGCTCTTCAGTGCTGCTTTTGTTGGGGGACACAGCTCACAGGTGCTGCTTGCTGCCTGCTTGTCTCACCTGCACAGGGAGATGGGGTGGGGGTGGAGGCCATGCCCCACGTTCCAGACCTGCATTCCTCAAGAAGCTTTTCCTTTTCTCATTCCACCACGCTCCACGATTGAGCTTGGAAACCCACCTACCGCCAGCGAACCTGGGTGGGATGCTCCCTCCTGGCTGTGCTCCATGTAAACATCATCTTGATTTTCTTTCCTTGAGGTGCTTTGGGCCCAGCTTAGCCCAGATAAATGGGTTGTCTCTGTGCTGGAGAGACATCCCATAGCATCCATTCATCCCAGGCTCTGCAATGCATTTCAGTCTGGTAGCATCTCTCAGCTCCTCTCCTCAGCTTCACACGCATCGCAAAATCCCCCAGGGGATTTCACTTCTGTTGCTTTGGATCTTCTTTTCCCAGTCATTTTCTACACCCCCTTCTCATCATTTTATTTGCCCACGGTCCTTGCAGAGAGGAGACTTGTGCCTCTTTGCCCTGCTCTTCCAAAAGATGGCTTTTGCAGCCCAGCCCTTCCTTTGTGTGCTGCGCTGAGCCCTTCTCAAAGCCCTGCTGCTTTGCAGCGACTCCAGCCGTAACTCATCCTCTGGACAGCCTGAGGCTGAAGGCTCCACCAGCGGCACAGCAGGACAACGGTGGCTCAGAAGTTGCAACATCCTTTCTGCTGACCTGGCTAAGGTCTCCTCCCCTGCTTGTGCCATGCTTTTGCTGTCTCTAGCTGCTCCAGTTCCTTTGGCTGGTGGGTTCCTGCTCGTCCCACTGCCATGCTTTGGGGTTGGCATCTCCACGCTTTCGCTTGCTTTGGCAGCTCAGGGGCTTGCGGTGCTCTCCCAAAGGCAGTGTCCTTGCTGCCGTGGACCTGGGCAGGCAGACTTGGCAAAGCTCCCAGGCCTTGTTCTAAGTATTTGACTGTTTTCCAGGCTATCCCCTTCAGATACCAGTCGATGATGGATCGGATGAGCCTGTTTCTGAAACATCTGACGCTAAGAGCACCCCAACTACGGAAGGTGGGAGCTCTTTGACTTACTGCTTTGAAACCATGGTGGATGGGGGCATGGTAGACCTTGCCAAGGACTCGCCCTGCCATGCCCTGCCTGGGTCTGCACTCCTGGACAAGATGCTCCTCACCGGGCTCGTCACAAGTGGCGTTTCCCACTCCCACGGAATGGGATCGTGAGCTTTAGAGCTGGACAGGGAGTTGGAAGGCAAGAGCAGGTGGAGTGTTTTGTGAGAGCTCAGGAAGCTGCTGGTGCTTTGTTTCCTGAAGGCATTTTTAGACAGGTGCCATAAGCTCAGCAGAGCCAGGAGCAATCCTCACCTCGCCTGCTCCCACGCCCAGAGGTCTGCAGCGTTTGTGCTCCTCCAAGCTCCCAACAGCACATCCTGGTCACTGGGTTGCCTGGTAGAGAGAATTGCACCTCACAGTTCTTTTTTTAGCCCCCCCCATCTCTCTCTACCTGAGAGAGCTCAGGAAGCTGCTGGTGTATTGTTTCCTGAAGGCTTAAGCTTAGCAGAGCCAGGAGCAATCCTCACCTTGCCTGCTCCTAGGGCCAGAGGTCTGCAGCGTTTGTGCTCCTCCAAGCTCTCAACAGCACATCCTGGTCACTGGGTTGCCTTGGAGAGAGAGCTGCACCTCATAGCTCTTTTTTTACCTGATCATTAGTACAGCAAGATTCCTGCTGGAAGGATGAGATGGGCAGAGTCAATGCATGAACCAAACTTTGTGCTTGGTGTAAAGGCCATGCTCAGGGCAGGACTCAGGGCAGGTCTGTGATGCTCCAGGAGCATTACCTGGGTGCCATTGTTTGTAGAAAGAATATCTTAATCCCAGAGTGGTCTGGAGACCTGTTCCCTGTTTTAATTAACTGCCCTTCTTGTGCTCCTCTGGCTGCTTTAATCCCAAGTATCTCCCTCTGGGAGAGGTAAAGGTTTGCAGAATGTCTCAGAAAGAAAGGTGGAGAGAGCTGCTGAGCACTTCCAGCCTGGGACTGTGGAGCTGTGGGCTGAGGTCGTCTGTGCAGTGGTTCTGTGCCTGGGTGTGAGGCTCAAGAAACCAATGTTTAAAGCCTGCCTGGTGCAGGAGGGGGGACCTTGTGCCCCTTCCCAGTTGGACTGGGACTGTCATGCCAAGCAGGAGTCCCTCTGGTAGGTGTCTGTCTCGGTGCTGCCCAGAGAGTGACAGCAGCCGCGCTGCTCGGATGGTTTATGGAGGGACCTGCTGGGAGCTGTTCTGTCCTGCCCCACTCCAGTGATGTCCCCATGCAGATGGCATCCCCATGCAGATGGCATCCCCACGCACGCAGCTCAGGCCCCTGGAGCTGTGTGGTTTCAGAGTGGTCGTGGTAAAGCCTCCAGCAGTGCCAGGAGCGCGCTGGAGCTGTGCGCTTGGCGTGGCAGAAGGGGACAGCTCTTGGCTGTCCTTGCACTGCTGCCTTTGCCCTGTCTCCTTCCACAAGCACTGGCTCAAAGTGTGTCGTTNCCCCAGGGTTTGGCCGTGTGAAAGCTGCGTTGTTTTTTCAGATGCCACAGCACCTTTAGTGGAGGAAGGAGACCACGAGGATCAGGGTGGTGTCGAACAGCACGGGGAGATCCCAGAAGGAACCACAGGTGAGGGAGACCGAGGTGCAGTTCCATCTCTTGATGCAGCCAGAGAAGAGAGCTGGGCTGGTTGGTGTTTGAAAACACTACACTGTAGGACCTCTTGGCAGGTGCTTTGCTTCTTGCTTCTCCGTGGCCTGCGGAAGTCGTTTGCAGGTTGGCAGAATGGGTTGGCTTGGAAGGGACTTCAGAGATCATCCAGTTCCAACCCACCTGCCATGGGCAGGGACAGCTTCCACTAGCCCAGGTTGCTTAAGGCCAGCCTGGCCTTGAACACCTCCAGGGAGGGAGCATCCACAACCTCCCCGGGCAGCCTGTTGCGGTGTCTGCCCACCCTCGCTGTAGAGAATTTCTTCCTCATCTGCAGTCTAAATCTCCTCTCCTCAAGCTTCAATCCATTCCCTCTCATCCTATCACTACAAGACCCTTCCAGGCTTTCTTGCAGGTCCTTTTCAGGCAGTTCCCATCTTGCAGCTGTCCTCTTGCCTTCCCCATGTTGGGGGAGTCTTGCAGCCTTTTCTTCTCTCTTCCTCGGCTCCGCATCTGACAACCTTTGCCTGCTGTCTCCTTTGCCTCCCACCTCCAGGCTAAGTGCTTACCTCCCATCATCTGCCCTGTGCCAGCAGCCCTGCCTTGCTGGTGAGGCCAGGTGGGCACCACAGGACCTTGCTGCTTCTCCCCCTGGTGCTCTGGCTCAGCCCAGGCTGTTCTCTCTCGGAAGCTCCAGGTGAAACCAGGGCACTGCAGCACTTGAGTGCCTGCCGGCGCCTTTTAAGGATAATGCAGGGGAAGTGAAGTGGCTAATTCGGCCTGAATGCTCCGTGGGGGTTCACTTCACCTGGGTTTGCTTTGCCCAGGCAGTGCTGGGGGTCTTTCAGGGGCAGAAGCTGCAAGAAGCTGCAGCATTGCTGTGCGTGTCCAAGGGGCCAGCAGCTCCTGGCAGGGTCAGGTCTAAGTGGGAAGTGAGTCTGTGGCCCCTGTGTGATAGCTGCTGGCTTTTTCTGGAAGCATCAGGCAGGACCTGAGAGAGGTGGGGTGGGGGGAGGAGTGGTGGAAATAGGCTTCTGCCAGTGCCTGGACACTGAAATGAGGCCACAGCACAACCTCGTGGGCAAGCAAATTGCTTGTCCTGTGTCTGGTGCTCAGGCTGCTGGTGGAGCCCTGGAGGGCTGAAATGCAAAGTGGTTCTGCTGCCAGCAAGGATGTGCAGCCTCTGCTGCAAGATGTGACTGCAAGCAGGGAGCCAGGACAGCAGCAGTGTGTCCTGAGCTCCTGGGGAAAACAGGGAAGGTTCTGGTCTGGCTGAAGAGCTGTGATGTGCAAATAGAGTGGCAGAATCCCAGCGTGGTGGAGGTTGGAAGGGACCTCTGGAGATCATCCAGTCCAACTCCCCCCTGCTAAAGCAGTGGCACCCACAGCAGCTTGCCCAGGAGCACAATGACATGGGGGGGTTGGAATCTCTCCAGAGGAGGAGACTCCACAACCTCTCTGAGCAGCCTTCTCCAGGGCTCCAGCACCCTCACAGCAAAGGATTTTCTCCTCCTGGGCTCCAGTTTGTGCCCATTGCCCCTTGTCCTGTCGCTGGGCACCACTGAGGAGATCCTGACCCCATCCTCTTGCCCCTCACCCTTTAGCTATTGATCAGCATCAATAAGATCAAGCTGGTTTGAAAGCAGTCAAATAACAAGCTGGAGTAATCTCTGAGAAGAGCCCAACCTTAGTTTCTGTGAAGAAATTTGTGCTTCCTGAAGGTCTCAGTGCTCCTGAGGTGTCAGAGCTGGGTCAGGCTGGTAGATGCTGACTGTGTCCAGGAGCCTTTTGAGTTCAGGGCAGTAGGCAGGGCAGCAGCCACCCAGGACGCAGGGCTCAGGTAAGAGTTTGTCCTTCCTGGGTGTGCTGCTTCTAACACAAGCTCTGTGTGCAGGCAGAAGAGGAGATCTAAATCCAGGAGTTTCCCTGCTCCTCAGCAGCCTCTTCTCTGCATCTCTGCCTGAAGGAGCTTGTCCTAACCTGCTGCCCAGGAGGTGCCAGCCTGGCACAGCACAAGCTGGGCAGATCTCGATCCACGGCTGGCGTGGGCTGGTTGCCTTTCTGCCTGTCTGCTCACAAACCAGCACTGGGCAGCATCAGCAGGGAGGTCAAAGAGACCCTTCTGGACAGACACTTCAGCTTCCTTCTTCTTTTGACCTTGGGTGTTTTTCCCTTCCCCTCTCCCCATTCTCTCTCTGAACTGGGAGCAGCTGAAGAAGCCGGCGTAGGAGCCACCCCCAACCTGGAGGACCACGCCGCAGGAGATGCCACTCAAGGTGAGTCAACCATCTGCCTCTGGGCACAGTTTTGGCTGCCCACAGGTGTGACTGGTGCCTGGGGAGCTTCCTTCTGCCATGCCAGCACTGCACTGCAGGAGCATCGTGCAGTCCTCCCTGCCAGGGGAGGGTCACCCAGGCTTTGGATGTCCCAGCGCCCTCGTTTTGGGAGGCTGCAGCTCATTGCCGTGCACCAGCACATTTCCCCCCCTCTCAGGTGGCTGAAGGTCCTGGTGCTTGTTTGGCCCCTTGCAGAACAGCCTGGCACAAAAAAAAAAAAAAAAAAGGTAAAGAGCAGAGCTGGGTTGTGCACCTCACGAATCCATGCAGCACGGCTTGGGTTGGAAAGGACCTTCCAGATCATCCAGTTCCATAGGCAGGGACAACTCCCACCAGCACAGGTTGCTCAAAGCCTCATCCAGCCTGGTCCTGAGCACCTCCAGGGAGGTTGTGGAGCACAGAAGCACAGAATGTGATCTTTGATCACATTCTGTGCTTCTGTGCTCCACAACCTCCCTGGGCAAACCTGTGCCAGTCTCTCACCACCCTCACTCTGAAAGTTATCCAGGAGGAGCTGCTCAGCAGTTTTGTGCCCTGAGTGTCACACAGCAAAGAAGTGAATTGTTGAGCTGCAAACAATGCAAAACACATCTCAGACCTGCCCACTGATGTCCTGACACTGGGGGTGGTGGTTTCTTCTCATCCCAGCCTTTAGGAAGTGTGAGTGACAAAGCCAGGCACAGTGGGCAGGGAGTTGGTTTGGGGTTTATTTTTTTGGACCATTCATTGTGTGTCTGCTCAGGTGAGCCAAGAAATGACCTCTCAGCTATCTGGAATGCCTCTCTGGACCTGCTGGAAAGCTTCAGGATGGGGTTTTCTCACAGCAGCCAGCCTCAGCTTAACTCTCCAGACCCACTCTGGTGTTGCTGCTTTGCTAGCTCCAGGGCACCACATTTGCTGTGCTGTTTAAAAGAAAAAAAAACAAAACCTTGACTAAAGCCCATTTTGTGGGGCTGTTTTCCTGCACAGAAATCCCTCCAGCTGCTCGAGCAGCATCTTCCCCTCCTCGTGGCTGCAGCAGAGCCTTTACAGGCATCAGTGTCTTTTAAAGAATTAAATAGGTCTTGGCCTTCTTTGCTCAGGGCAGGATTCTGGGTTGCCTTTGCTTTCCACACACACATGAGCACAGTTCTGTGCAGTTCTGCTTCCTGCAATCGGAACAAAACCTTTGCTTTGCCTCTCCAGTGGCTCTTGGACTGGCAGCTCTTCTCTGTTGCAAACAGGCTGTTAGCAGGAAGGGAGTGAAGTTCTCTCTTCTTGGCCAGGCTGGTTCTAGCTGCTGTTTCTCAGCAGATTTTCTCCCTAAGACCTTCCTGTAGTGCCCTGGGATCTTGCCACTGTCAGATGTGGGGACACAGAGCTTAGCACAGCCTGCAGGTGACGTTGCTGGGTTCTCCTGTGAATGGTGAAAGTGGATTTGTGATCCCCTGCTGCTTCCTTCTAATGGTTCTCTTCGAGGTGGGGGGGAAACTCCACGCTCAGTGCCCACAGCCTTGGATCTCTCCTTGCTGCCTGCCTTCGGTTTTCATGCGGTGGGATTTGAGTCAATGATCTTTGCAGTGAAGGTGGAGCACGATGAAACCTCTGTCTTTGGGGTCTCAGGTGGGAAAGCATCTTCTGATGGTGGCATTCTGCCAGTCTTGACCTGGTGCTGCCTCAGAACCCCTGCAGGTGGTGAAGTGTGGCAGTGCTCTGGATGGGACCTGACTGTCTCTGGGTCTGTGCTCCCTAGGATGGCTCAGAGATCATCTCCTCCAACCTCCCCATCCATGCCCAGGGACACCTCTCAACTAGACTTAGCTGCTCAAGGCCTCATCCAACCTGGCCTTGAAACACTCCCCTAGGGAGGAGCCATCCACAACCTCCCTGCTCCTGCTCTTTGTGCCCAAAACGAGCCAGGGCAGACTGCTTGCTGCTGCACAAACACCTTTCAGATCCACCCCCTGGTTATAAAAGGTGTTTCTTGAGGCCACATTTCCAACATCACCTCCCAGTTTCTCTTACAGCACCACTCTGTAGGTCTCTGGTTGGTCATTTCACTTAACCTTTACAGTCCTTTTAAAAGGAGGGCAACATTGAAAGAAGACCAAACCAGTCCCAGCTTCTTCTTCTCTTGTTTCAATCCTGTTTGTGCACCTATCAAAGCAGCAACCAAGAGCTCAGTACTGAAATGCTCTGCTCCAGGCTCTTTATTTCACCCCCATCAGTGCTCAAAAAGACCAAAGGGCCTTTGAAGCTGGGCAAATGCATACTAGAAGGTGCTCATCCTCACTGGGGCAGTTGGCTTCAGAGCAGTTGAGCTGTGTTCAGGGTGAGTTCTCCTTTGCTCAGTGCAGCTTTGCTTCAGCTGGATGAATTTCCACCAGAAAGGCTCCAGCTCAACCAGAAAATTTGGGCTTAATGCATGGTAAAGGTCTGTGTCATGCCTGAAATCAGCCCCACAGCAGAATCCTCTTTTCTATCCACCCCCACCACGAAGGAAAACAAAAGGAAAAAGAGAGATTTGTGTCTCTATGACCTTAACTTTTTGGCTTTTGACTGCCACCCTTTCTGCTCTGCCCAAATGCTGGCAGCAGAGCTGGAGCTCTGATCAGCCCAAGGATCCCAGACTGCTGTGGCCATGAGGCTACAGCCACTTCTTTTCACTCCTGGTCCTCTGCACTGAGGCTGCCACCACGAAAGAAAACCAAAGGAAAAAGAGAGATCTGTGTCTCTGTGACCTTAACTTTTTGGCTTTTGACTGCCACCCTTTCTGCTCTGCCCAAATGCTGGCAGCAGAGCTGGAGCTCTGATCAGCCCAAGGATCCCAGACTGCTGTGGCCATGAGGCTACAGCCACTTCTTTTCACTCCTGGTCCTCTGCACTGAGGCTGCCTGCTCCAGGGGCTGGTGAAATAACACAGCAGTGAGACAGGAGATGCAGGAGTGCCCTTCCCCGGGCTTGTGAGCAGTAGAAATGTTCTGGAGAACATAGCAGAGATGGTTTGAGCTCTGGGAGGGTGTAATGGTGCCATGTCTGTATGCACCACCATGCAAGGCAGGACTTGAGGGGTTTGGTGAGCCCATGAAGCAGGGGAAGGTTTTCCTCCAAGCCCTCAAGGCAAGAGGAGGAGGCCACTGACCAGCAAACCAACGGCCCAGTGGTGATGTTAGCTGAGGGCATGGCTGTGCTCTTGCCTTCTGAAAGCCTCTGTGGCTACCCCAGCTCCTAGAGCTCAGGTGTGGGAGGTGGTGGTGGTGGTTGCATACCCAAACCACCTCCAAAACCAGCTGCAGAGAGGAGCCTGGTCTGTGGCTGCAGAGCTCCTGATGGCCACGGGGATCTGAGCTTCTTCAGAGGCAGAAGCCACCACAGAAGTGAGTCCTGTGCTCGGTGGGGCCATGTGGGACTCGCTTTTCTTCCTGCCCTAAGAAATCCTGAGTCTCTCTTCAGCATGCTGTGCCTGACCTCCTCTCTGATGTGCTAATTGTTTGCCCATGCTTCGTGCCCTGCGTCTGCAACTCCAGGGGAGCCACAGCCTGGCCCTCGGGAAGGTGTGGGAGATGCAACGAGAAGAGAGGTCCAGGCCACCAAGCTGGCAGCTGGGCTCCTTCAGCAGCCTCTTCTGCCCCGTGAAGCCAAGGCTGCCACAGCAGCTCCCACCCGCATCGAGGTCACCATCCCAATCCCCCTGGATATGTACCAAGGCTCCAGAGCAGCCGAAGGCAGCAGCGAGCTGTGGGACCGCGGAGGCAGAGAAGGCACCGGTGTGGATCCGGCCCTGGGTGTGCCTGCTGAGGGGTTGGCAGGAGCAGGTGGCACAGGTGGCACCCAGGCTAGAGGTGAGCCATCTGCCCTAGGTACCAGAGCTCCACGGAAGGAAGATGTCAGTGGGCAGGAGGGAGATGAGGATCGCGACGTCGATGAAACTACCGAGCAGGTTTTGCTTTCCCTGGGGGGTCAGCAAGTTCCACCTGGACCTGAGGTGGACTCGTGTCCAGCAGCTGCCAAGGAAGCTCTTGAAGAACGTGGCTTTGGAGAAAGCAAGCCCAAAGATGTCCTCAGGGACATCCCAAGAGAGGCTGAAGCTCAATCACCTGAGGCGGGAGAGGACCAAGAGGAGAGCAGACAGCTGCTGAGGGGTGAGCAAGACACAGATGTCCCATCAGAGCCTTCTGAAGCCATCTCCCAACAGGAAGCTGAGCCTGGAGAGGGAGAAGACTCCGGAGCCTCGCAAGAAACAGTTGCTGAGCTACAAGGTGCTGCTGAGGACAAAGATGCTGCTCTGGAGGAGGCTGTGGCAGGCGGAGGGCAGCGCCGCACGCCCAAGAAGAAGCCCTCTGGGCAGGCTGCAGACAAAGCTCTCAGCCGTGTCCCTCTGCTGAAAGGTCTGTGCCCACTCTGCCTTGCCCTCAGCTCCACCTGGCTGGGGGCTTGCTCAGGACAAGGCTGCCTGACCCAGCAGCTTGCTGCCATCCCTCCGGGCCTGCTGCTTGGGACCTTGGCTGCGAGGCGCCGGCCAAGCGCCGCCGCTTCTGCCTCCCTCTCCTCCCCTTCTTTACTTTGCCCCTGGGGGGTCCTGGTGCCAGGGCCTCCTGCTTGGGTTTGGGCATCCCTTGCATGGTGCTGCCGTGGCCCCAGCTCTGGTTTTAGTTCAGCTGGGCTTTTGGATCTTTGGGGTGGGCACCTTAGCTCCTGCCTGGAGAAGGTGGAGAGCTGGCTGGTGGTCTCCTGGCATGCCGGAGCTGGGCTGCCCCTGCAGCTTGTTCCAGCAGGACACGTGCCACATGGTCTGCATGTGTCTGCTGTCCCTCTTGGCTCTCCCACAGGCAGGAGGACCAAGGCAAGTGAGACCAGCTCTAGCCACGGGGAAGGTCCCTCCCTGCTTCTGTTCCTTGTGTGTTCCCTTAAAGATCCACTCCTGAGTGCCGGTGGAGGCAAAGCCTGCGGCTCGCTGGACCTTCCCCCGCTGCATGGCGTGTCCCATGCTCTTACACCCTGCTCCAACACCACTTCTGGATGCTCTGGTCCCAGCTGGTCCATCCTGGGGCGTTGGGAGCTGCCTGGGTGTGTGGCTCTTGGGTGTATCTAACAGCCTGGAGTGTCTGCAGCCTGGGCTTGGAAGAGCATCAGACCCTGGAGCTGCAGCAGACTCAGTCTTGACTGTCTTAGAATCAGAGTCAGGGAATAGTTGGGGTTGGAAGGGATCTTTAAAGCTCATCTGCTCCAAGCCTTTGGTGTTGGGTGAAGGTCTGGCTTCACTGCTGAATGCATAAAAGATCCCTGCCAGCAGGGCAGCTCTTAGACCTTTTCTTTCTCCAGGAGCTGTTTTCCAGCTCTGTGGGGCTCGCCAGGGGCCCTGCTCAGCTGTGCAGTGAGAGCTGAGGCAGGAGGGCACACATCAACCCCCACTGCTGTCTCACCACCTTCCACCTCAGCTCCAGGGCCTGGCCTGGGGGATGCTCTGCCTTTTACCCCAGTACCTGAGCCCCAGAGCTGCCTTGGCTGCTTCCACCAGCCTGGACACGCTGCTCTTTGCTGCATGAGGAAATCGTTGGTGCAGCTTTTCCCACTGCAGCTAAAGCTCACAGCAGATTTCTCCTCACTCACTGCCTGAGGAGGCAGCAGGAAGCTTCACCCCTGTGCTTGCAGGGCTTTGGCAGGGCTTTGGCATGGCTTGGTGTTGCTGCTGCTGCTGCTGCTCACACCACAGCCTGGCAACCTCAGGGGGCTGGGGCTGCCTTGCCTGCACTCCAGCAGAGTCTCTGCTTCATTAGGGAGAATTTCTTTTAATTATTTCCTGGTCTTTTCCCCTCAAAAGACAGAGGCACTTTGGGGCTGTTCTGCTCCAGCCTTGCTCTTTAACTGGATGTGGGAAGGGCTGATACATCCAGCAGCCCCAGGAATGGGTCAGTGCTGGACCAGTGACACTCTTTGGGTCACTGGGGGAGGGCTGACCCCTCAGAACAGGTTTCCAGAACACTGGGAAGGGTATCAATGGGATTAGAGAGGGATTAGATGAAAGCAGGGGGGCAGGGGGCTTTGTTCTGAGTGTCTTAGCACAAACATTGCTGCCTCTCTCTTTCTGCTCTAAGTGGTGGCAGTACTGTCAGGCACTGCAAGCTTGCTGCAAATCAGAGGATGGCCTGAGCTGGAAGATCATCCAGTCCCAGCACTCCCTGCCATGACCAGGGACACCTCACACCAGCCCAGGTTGCTCAAAGCCTCATCCAACCTGGCCTTGAGCACTTCCAGGGATGAGGCATCCAGAGCTTCTCTGGGCAAATCAAGTAGGACAACAGCTAAGACCTTAAGCCCTTGCAGGGCTTGACCCAGATGGAAGCAGCATGTCAGGAGAGAAGGGAATTAACAACCACCAGGTACAAAACTGCTTCTCCACACTCTGAGCAGCTGCTTTAAATGAGATCATGAGCAGCCCAGTGCTGCTGGAACTGGGGCATCCCTCAGCTGTGGCCTTTATTTGTATGCTTGTTAGACCCCAGGGGGGTGTTTTAGGGAGGAGGACCTCATGTCTGGGGTTGAAGAGAGCTGTCAACTGTGTTCAACTGCTGCTCCTGGCACTGAGTGCAGGTCTGGGCAGGATGGGTCTCCTACAGACCTTGGTGTGTTGTGTCTGCTGACTGCTGCCTGTGCATGGGATCACAGAACCACAGAATTGTCAAGGCTGGAAGGGACCTCAAGGATCATCCAGCTCCAGCCCCACCTGCCATGGGCAAGGGAAACCTCATGCTACATCATAGAAGCAGTCAGGGTTGGAAGAGACCTAAAGGATCATCCAGCTCCAACCCCCCTGCCATGGGCAAGGGAAACCTCATGCTAAATCATAGAATCATAGAAGCAGTCAGGGTTGGAAGGGGCCACAAGGATCATCCAGTTCCAACCCCCCTGTCATGGGCAAGGGAAACCTCACACTAAATCATAGAGTCATAGAATAGAATCATAGGATCAGTCAGGGTTTGAAGAGACCACAAAGCTCATCTAGTCCCAATCCCCTGCCCTGGGCAGGGACACCCTACCCTAGATCAGGCTGCCCACAGCCTCTGCCAGCCTGGCTGCAAACACCTCCAGGGAAGTGGCCCAAACCACCCCCCTGGGCATCCCATTCCAGGGCCTCACCACTCTCATAGTGATGCTCAGAGCCACATCCAGCCTGGCCTTAAACACCTCCAGGGATGAAGCTTCCACCACCTCCCTGGGCAAGTTGTTAATCTCTTAATGTCTGTAGGATGTGGGAAAAAAAACCTCTGCAAGAGAGGAGTGGCTTTGGGACATTTCTGAGAGCAGTCTTTCATTTCAAGGAGGGGGCAGGGACATAGAAACTTCCTCTCCCTCCCTCCCCCCTCCAGTTTGCATGCTGCTGCAGCACAGGCACTGCTGTCCCTCTAGAGCTCACTCCATCCCTCTAGAGCTCACTGACTGCTCCCAAGACCTCTAACTTGTGTGTCTCCATTTCTCAGGACGTATTGACAAGGAAGGGACTGAAGCTGAGGAAAAGAAACCCAAGGTAAGCAAAAAAAACCCCAGCCCCAGAGGTGATGCTGCCCAGCACAGTCCTGAGCCCCTCTCCTGCCCTCCCTGCCTCAGGTTGTGCCCCTTAGGAGCCCTCTCCCATTATATTTTGGTTTTCCATCTGTCTTTCCAAAGTGCTTTTGATTTTTTTTTTTTTTCCCTTCCCTCATCCTGGTTTGGATGGTGCAATCCCTGCTGAGCTTTGATGGGAAGGGAATCAGGAGCAGTGTGGGCAGCAGGATGAGGGAGGTGATTCTGCCCCTCTGCTCTGCTCTGCTCTGCTCTGCTCTGCTCTGCTCTGCTCTGCTCTGCTCTGCTCTGCTCTGCTGAGACTCCACTTGGAGTACTGCAGCCAGTTCTGGAGCCTCTTTTACAGGAGGGATGTGGATCTGCTGGAGTGTGTCCAGAGAAGGGCCATGAGGATGCTCAGAGGGCTGCAGCATCTCTGCTGTGAGCACAGACTGAAAGAGACAAATGCCAGGACTTGCACTTGGGTCACAACAATCCCAAGCAAGGCTACAGGCTTGGGGCAGTGTGGCTGGAGAACTGCTGGCAGAGAGGGACCTGGGGGCTGGAATAGACAGGAGCTGAGTGGGAGCCAGCAGTGTGCTCAGGGGGCTGAGTGGGAGCCAGCAGTGTGGCCAGGGGGCTGAGTGTGAGCCAGCAGTGTGCCCAGGGGGCTGAGTGTGAGCCAGCAGTGTGCCCAGGGAGCTGAATGTGAGCCAGCAGTGTGCCCAGGGGGCTGAGTGGGAGCCAGCAGTGTGCCCAGGGGGCTGAGTGGGAGCCAGCAGTGTGCCCAGGCAGCTCTATATGGAGCTCTATATGAGCCAGCAGAGTGCCCAGGCAGGCAAGAAGGCCAATGGCATCCTGGCTTGGATTAAAAATGCTGTGGCCAGCAGGAGCAAGGAGNGAGGGACCTGGGGGCTGGAATAGACAGGAGCTGAGTGGGAGCCAGCAGTGTGCTCAGGGGGCTGAGTGGGAGCCAGCAGTGTGCCCAGGGGGCTGAGTGGGAGCCAGCAGTGTGCCCAGGGAGCTGAATGTGAGCCAGCAGTGTGCCCAGGGAGCTGAATGTGAGCCAGCAGTGTGCCCAGGGAGCTGAATGTGAGCCAGCAGTGTGCCCAGGGAGCTGAATGTGAGCCAGCAGTGTGCCCAGGGAGCTGAATGTGAGCCAGCAGTGTGCCCAGGGAGCTGAATGTGAGCCAGCAGTGTGCCCAGGGAGCTGAATGTGAGCCAGCAGTGTGCCCAGGCAGCTCTATATGAAGCTCTATATGAGCCAGCAGAGTGCCCAGGCAGGCAAGAAGGCCAATGGCATCCTGGCTTGGATTAAAAATGCTGTGGCCAGCAGGAGCAAGGAGGTTTTGTCCCCTTTGGCTCTGCTCTGGTGAGTCCATACCTGGAGTGTTGTGTTCAGTTTTGGGCACGTCAATAGATGTGGAGGTGCTGGAGCAGGTCCAGAGGAGGGCAGCAAAGCTGGGGAAGGGCCTGGAGAATAAATCTGATGAGAAGAGACTGAGGGAGCTGGGGATGGTTAGTGTGAGGAAGAGGAGGCTGAAGGCAGAGCTTATTGCTGTCTACAGCTACCTGAAGGGACATTGTGCAGAGGCTGCTGCTGGGCTCTGCTCAGAGGTAATTTGAGAGCTTGGGAGCAAAGGAAGCACCTCAGAGGGTAGAGCCTGCTGCTGGTGCTGTTCCTGCAGTGCCTTTGCCAGCAGAGCACTGAGAGCTTGGGAGCAAAGGAAGCAGCTCAGAGGGCAGAGCCTGCTGCTGGTGCCCAGGGTGGGGGTGGCAGGGGCAGGCTGGCAGGGGGTGATGCTTTAACCCAGAAAGGGGTTTGGGTGTTGTTGTGCCCTGTAGGGGGGAAAGGAGCAGGGCTGAGGGATGCCAGAGCAGCCCTGGGTGCCAGCAGAGCCCCCCCAGCTCCATGCTGCAGGGCGAGTGCAGTTGCACCCCCAGCCCAGGACTGCACCTTCCACTCCTGTTTGGTGATCCCTTTGTGTTTCCCTCCCTCACTGATGGTTTTTTTTTTTTTTTTTTTGTTTCTCGTTGTTGTCCTCGTTCCCATTGTCTTTTTGTTGCCACGTTTAAGAACTCCTCAGCTTCCACTGCCCACCCCCCCGGGGCTAGACCCTCCCTCCCCCCCCACCCAAACACCTCCTCTAGCACAGCCCCTCCGAAAGCTCCCTCCAGCCCTGCTTCCACCTCTAAACGAGGCTCTGCTGGCACATCCCGACCTGCCAGTACAGGAACATCAGAAACCAAAGCCAAGGTAAGGAACTGGGATGTGAGAGAGGCAAAGCTGCCCCTTGGCAGCACCTTGCAGCACCTCTGACAGGTCTGATGGTTGGCAGTGCCCGGCTGGGCAGTCCCTGAGCTGCAAGGGCTGGGATGTGCTGCCCCTCCCAGGGGCTGTGGCCATGCTTGGCTGCAGTTCTGGTGTTGGAAGGCATCCCAAAGCTCATCTAGTTCCAACCCCTCCATGCCATGGGCAGGGACATCTCCCACTAGACAGGGACATCCCCACTAGACCAGGCTGCTCAGACCTCATCCAGCATCATCCAGGGACGAGGAGTCCACAGCTTCTCTGGGCAACCTGAGGCCACTCACTCCAAGAAGGGCTGGAGTGGATCCAGAGAAGGGCAACAGAGGTGGTGAAGAGTCTGGAGAACAGGGCTGGAGAGGAACAGCTAAGGGAGCTGAGGGTGTTTAGTCTGGAGAAGAGGAAGCTGAGGAGAGACCTCCTTGCTCTCAACAGCTCCCAGAAAGGAGGCTGGAGCCAGGGAGGGATTGGTTTACTTCTCCCAAGGAGCAAATGCCAGGATGAGAGGAAATGGCCTCAAGTTGGAGGTTTAGGTTGGACATGAGGAACAATTTATTCCCCAAAAAGGATTGTCCAGCCCTGGCCCAGGTTGCCCAGAGCAGTGATGGAGTCCCCATCCCTGGAGGTGTTTCAAAGCCATGGAGATGTGGTGCTGAGGGCCATGGTTTAGTGGTGGCCTGGCAGTGCTGAGTTAAGGGTTGGACTGGATGACCTTAGAGCTCTTTTCCAACCAAAGTGATTCTGTAATTATGTTTTTTCATGGGCATTTATGCACAAACCAGCAGGAGAAAGAGACAGATCCTGCAGGATCAGAAGGCAGCAGCATGTTGCTGTTTCCATGCCACTGGAGATGTTGTGCATGCCACACATGTCACAGCAGTGGGTGACACAGGGTGGGTAAAGGAGATGCCCCTCTGGTTTTGGAGCCTGGCACAATGCTCCTGAATGCAGCCTTTGGTCCAGCAGTGGCTTTGTCTATCTACAAAATTTTAGCAGAACAGGAGGAGCAAAACGTTTGAAATGTAGACAGCAGAGGTGTGGAACAAGCTGAGTGTGTGGTGAAGCTGAGAGCTCACCAGGGAGAGCAGCAGAGCCACTTTGGCAGCCCAGGAGGGACAGCAGCTATAGTGATGGGACACAGGGTGGGAGTGGGCACATTGCAGCTCCCTGTGTGTGATGGGACACAGGGTGGGGGTGGGCACATTGCAGCTCCCTGTGTGTGATGGGACACAGGGTGGGAGTGGGCACATTGCAGCTCCCTGTGTGTGATGGGACACAGGGTGGGGGTGGGCACATTGCAGCTCCCTGTGTGTGATGGGACACAGGGTGAGAGTGGGCACATTGCAGCTCCCTGTGGGTGGGGGAGCCCTGTGTGCTGTCAGAGTGGGGCCTCATGTGGGTCCAGGGAAGGTTGCTAACCCATCCCTGGGCAGATCCCCCTGCATCAGCCTTTCCCCCTTGCACCCCCAGGGCCCGGAGATGAGAGGTGGCACCAAGGCAGGCACACCGCGGTCCGCGGCCGGGCAGAGGAACTCCACCAATGCCACACGCATCCCAGCAAAGACCCCCACGGCCCCCAAGACACCTCCCAGCTCTGGTGAGTGATGGAGGGAGCCTTCCCCTGCTGCCTAAGGCTCTGCTTTGGTTCTCCACCCAGCCTGGTAGAGTTTGCCCCAGGTGCTGAGGTGATGCTCAGCGCTCGAGCAAGGGCAGGGCCAGCAGGTGGAGGTCTTCGTGGTCCTTCGGAGCTGCTCAGCCTCCTCACACGGGGCTGTGGGGCAGAGCTAGGGCTGAGTCCTCTGCAGTGAGCCTTGCTGGATGCTGCTGTGTCTACTCCCTGCATCCTCTGCAGTGAGCCTTGCTGGATGTTGCTGTGTCTACTCCCTGCATCCTCTGCAGTGAGCCCTGCTGGATGCTGCTGTGTCTACTCCCTGCATCCTCTGCAGTGAGCCTTGCTGGATGCTGCTGTGTCTACTCCCTGCATATAGCTGCCAGTGTGCCAGAGAGGGCAGCTGGGTGGGATTTGGGAGATTCAGGCAGCTCCCTGGATTTTGGGATTTGGGATTTTTTAATCTATTTATTCCTTCTCTCTTGTACAACATTTCACAAAGAGCAGGGGGCAAGAGGATTCAGTTCTTCGATTGCAGAGGTTGGAGGTTAGCCCATTTAATGCCCAGAGAAGAAACTCCCCAGAAAGCTTCAGGCACTGTGAACTCCCATTCAGCCCCTGCCTGTTTCCACTTCTCATCCTTAATCAGGGCTGCACCAGAAAAAAAAAACCAACAAAAAACCAAAACAAACCCACCAAAACACATCAATCCATTCAGCTTCCAACTTTAGTGTTTAAGCATCTTTCTCATTCATTAAACAGGCAGGAAAGGAAAGAGCAGAAAAAAAACTCCAACTTTGCTGTGTTTAAGCATCTTTCTCATTCATTAAACAGGCAGGAAGGAGCAGAAAAAACCACCTCCTGCAGCAGCCAAGTCCGAGAAAGGTGATGTTCAAGGGGTTTATTTCCTTTTCCTTTCCCCATCCCATCTGGCAGTGGGGGGCAGTTCTAAGCTGCTGAGCGATCAGCTTCGGTTAGTGGCCTCAAATCGTTTGCTGGGGAGTGCCTCCTAACTCGCTAACAGCGAAGCGGTTTGAGTGTCTGCATCCCTAAATTCATCCTGCGTGCCTGGGGCTTGGGGTGGGATGGAGGGAAGAGTCTTAACAAGGTGGGAATCGCCTTTAACCGTCAGCGAGAGCTCCCAAATGAGGCAAAAGGAAGCGAAACCTGCTGGTGGGTCCTGGCAGCGAGCAGATGAAGCAGTGAGCAGGGCAGGGGCTCTCTGTGTGTGTGTGTCCCCAGGGGATGCTCACCCTGCGCTTTCCCTCCCCGCCGCAGGTGAGCAGCCCAAGTCTGGAGACAGAAGCGGTTACAGCAGTCCCGGCTCCCCTGGGACTCCAGGCAGCCGTTCCCGCACTCCCTCTCTGCCCACCCCACCAGCCAGGGAGCCCAAGAAGGTGGCAGTGGTTCGCACCCCACCGAAATCTCCTGCCTCTGCCAAGACTCGCATCCAGCCCTCCGCCGCCCCCATGCCCGACCTGAAAAACGTCAAGTCCAAAATCGGCTCCACTGAGAACCTGAAGCACCAGCCCGGAGGTGGCAAGGTAAAGGTGGCCTCTTGCTCGCCAGGGGTCCGGCTGGAGGGACACGGTGGGGGCTTGGTGCCGTCTGCGGGAGAGGAGAACCCTCCCGAGGGCGGCGGCGGCACAGCAGGGGCTGGAGAATGTGGCAGAAGGCAGCAAAGCTGAGGGGGCAGGGATCTTGCTCTGCCCAGGGGGCAGAGATGCTGAAGGGGCTGCAGCAGTCCTGCCCCTGGGAAGGAGTCATAAATTGCACCAGCCCAGGCTGGGGAGGTGATCTGCTGGAAAGCAGCCCTGTGGAAAGGGACCTGAGAGTCCTGGTGGACAACAAGTTCTGCATGGCTCAGCAATGGGATCCTGGGGTGCAGGAGTGTGGCCAGCAGATCCAGGGAGGTTCTCCTCCCCCTCTACTCTGCCCTGCTGAGACCTCATCTGGAGCACTGCCTTCAGTTTTGGGCTCCTCAGTTGCAGAGGGACAGGGATCTGCTGGAGAGAGAGTCCAAGGGAGTGCTACAGAGATGCTGAAGGAGCTGGAGCACTGCCCTGTGAGGAGAGGCTGAGGGACCTGGGTCTTTTTAGTCTGGTGAGGAGAAGACTTAGAGGGGATCTAATCAATAAGTATCTGAGGGCTGGGGGTCAGGAGGGAGAGGACAAACTCTGCTCAGATTGCATCCTGTGATAGGACAAGGGAAGCTGCAGCACAGAAGGTTCCACCTCAAGATGAGGAAGAACTTCTTGACTGTAAGGGTCCCAGAGCACTGGCACAGGCTACCCAGAGAGGTTGTGGAGGCTTTCCAGCCCTGTCTGGATGTGTTCCTGTGCGACCTGCACTAGATTCTAGACCTGCTCTGGCAGAGGGGTTGGACTCAGTGATCTCCAGAGGTCCCTTCCAACCCCTTAACATCTGTGACCCTGTGATCTCCAGCCTGAATCTGGAGGTTTTGGGGCTGACTGGGCTGGGTCCTTGTCCTGCAGTGCTTTGCCTGGCTTAGTGCAGCTGTCCTGCAGAGAGCTGGTGGTGTGGCATGCAGAGAGGGGTGGCATGTCCACGTGTGGACTGGCTGCCAGGGCAATGACATTCCCTCATGGTGCCCAGTTTGGGAGAGCAGAGTTGTGACCTGCAGCCCTAAAGAGTCAGAGCTGTGTTTCTGAATCCTCCTCCCTGTGGTCTGGAGGGGTCCTTCCAGCACTGCCTCTGCTCCTTCCTTGTTGGTCTCTTTTCCCTAGTAAGAACAGAAAGGATGAGAGGAAATGGCCTCAGGTTGCCCCAGGGTAGGTTTAGGTTGGATGTTAGGAGAAAATTCTTCACTGAAAGGGTCCTGAAAGCCTGGCACAGGCTGAATCCCCATCCCCGGAGGTGTGTAAGAGAGGCTGAGGTGTGGTGCTGGGGGCCAGGGTTTGGCACCAGCCTTGGGTGGAGTTAGAGAGTGGTTGGGCTGGGTCAGCTGGAAGGTCTTTTGCAAGCAAACCCACCTGTGTGAGCAGTGAGCAGACAGGATGAGCTCCTCTCCAGGAGGCTTCCAGCCTTGGCATGTGTGCCCAGCTCTGCTGGCAGGTTTGGGACTGTGTCCTGTCCCCAGGTGCTGCCTTGCTCCGTGGTGCAGTGTGGCATGGCCAGGGCTGGTGCCACCCTTCTGGGTGAGCCAGGGACACTTCTGACCCCAGAGAGGCTGATCCCTGAGCAGCAGAGTGAACTCCTTGAGGCTCTGGGGTTTGATTTTTCCCAAGCCCAGCAGAGGAGGGTTGGGAGGAGGGAGTGGTGTGAGCAGCAGTGTGTGGTGCTGGCTGCTCAGCACCTCCCTGCACTGCTCCACTCCACTGCCTGGCCACATCCTGAGGCTTCTATGACCCCCTCCTTGCAGTGTGGGTGGATGGAGGCTGCTGCTTTGCTCTGGCTGCTGGGGGTGGCTGCCACACATGTTCAGTGGCAGAGCTGCACATCTGATGGCTGCTGCAGCCAGAAGTCCCTGGGTGCTTGTCCTTGCCTGCCCTTGGGGAGGGGGTTGGGTGGAACAGAGCCCTGCAGCCATTGCTCTGTGGCTGCTGATGACACAGAGCTGTGACAAACCTGCCCTGAGTGGTGTGCCTGGGTGGCTCCATGGCTGCAGGTGGAGAAGCCTTGAGGTGGCTTCTCCTCAGCATCTCAGACCAGCAGTTTGCTTTCTCCTTTCCCTACCTGCAGTTTTTCTGTGGCTGGCCATCCACTGGACAGTTTGGGGGCTGGTGGGGGGAAGTTCACTGACCAAAGCACATTTGACCTTGCACTAAATCCAAGGAGACCTCATTGTGGCCTTCCAGTATCTGAAGGGGGCCTGCAAGAAAGCTGGGGTGGGACTTTTTAGGGTGCTGAGTAGTGATAGGACTGGGAGGAATGGAGCAAACCTAAAAGTGGGGAGATTCAGATTGGAAGTGAGGAAGAAGTTCTTCAGCATGAAGGTGCTGAGACCCTGGCACAGGTTGCCCAGGGAGGTGGTGGAAGCCTCATCCCTGGAGGTGTTTAAGGCCAGGCTGGATGTGGCTCTGAGCATCCAGAGTGTGAGGTGTCCCTGCCCGTGGCAGGAGGTTGGAGCTGAGATGATCTTGGAGGTCCCTTCCAGCCCTGACAATTCTGTGAAATCCTGGGGGGGCTCTGGAGCCCTGGGCAAGGCTGCTCTGACTGCTGGTGGTGAGCAGGGCACCACATGTCCCCTCTGCCTGCTTAGCACAGGGGTGAGTTCTGCTGCTGCTGCTGCTGCAGGGGTTTTGGAAGGAGCTCTCCTTCCCTTTACTGTGCACTGGTTAAATTGTTTGCTTGTTCCTTTCCCCCCAGCCTTTACCAGTGGTTTTTTCTCCCCCTCCCTCTGCCAAACATGTTCATTGTTGTCACAGCTGAATTTGGGACAGTTTGTTGCTCTTTGCAGTCAAAAAGGACTGGACTGGATGCTCTGGTGGGCAATTCTGTAAGGCCTGGAGGCTGCTCTTAGATGAATGTTTGGAGCAGAAGGGACAGATCCCACAGGCCTGATTGTAGGGTGGCCAGAGGAAGGAGGGTCTGGAGCCTGCTTTCAGCCCCTCCAGCCTAGGGGTGCAGACATGTGGGGCACACCCCCCACTATTTCCAGTCTCTTCCAGTGTTTCTGCATGGTCTGTGCACTTCTGTTGTTGCTGGAACTCCGAGCACTGCTCTGGCAAAGCCTGGCCTGGCAGATCTGGGTCCTGGTTTGCAGGATTAGTTGGTGTGAGCTTGGATAAGGATGCTGGAGGCAGACATCAGCCTCGGTGCTTCTGGTGCTAAGGAAGCAGGGCTCAGTGAAGAGCTCTCTTCTGGCAGCAGCAGGCTGGGGACATCTGAAATGGAAGGAGATGATCCTGCTTGGCCAGCTGCGTGGACCCTGTCACCCAGGGAGTGTGTGTGCAGCGTGGTGATGCTGCTCTCCTGCAGGGTGCTGTGGCTCTGACCCTTTCCTGAGGGTTGTGCTTTGGCCAAGCTGCCTCCAGAGGCTGCTTTTCAGCTGTTTTACCTCTGGGCTATGCTTGGACAGGCTGCAAATCAAGCTCCAGGCTGCAAAGGCAGCTGCAGGCTGTGCAGGAGAAGGAGCTTTGTGTTGTCTGGAATAGCTGCTTCGAGGGAGGGGCTGCCCCAGCCCTTAGGAAAAACCCAGCAGGGAAAACAAGCCCTGAGTGGACACAGCTTCATCATTCCAGAAATCTCTGTGTGTGGGGAGAGGGCAGCCAGAGCCTGGGGAGTGGAGGGTGAAGGGGACATGGTGTGGGTGGCAGCAAGCCACTGCCAGGTGCTCTCCCACCTGAGATGGCATGAGGAAGGTGCAGCAGAGCTGCTGCCTCTGGGCTTGCTCTGCGCTGCCCCTTTCAGCTCCTCTCCACGGGAGTCAGGAGGATGCAGGCAGGGAATTGTGTCCTGGCAGCTTTGCTCCTTCTCAGCGACTGCAGAGGAGCTTCAGCCCTGCCCAGTGCAGAGCTCAGGACTCCTCTCCTGGACACTTGATGGGCACACAGCTCCTGCCATGTGTGTGTGTCCTATAGAGGGGACGTGTGTGTGTGTGTGTGTATGCCTGCAGAGCGGACATATGTGTGTGTGTGCATGCAGAGGGGATGTGTGTGTGTGTGTGTGT